>JAOXYA010479328.1:0-16542 GCA_028565675.1 Sorex palustris | reverse complement strand
AGGACTCTGATTCGCTCTCGAGCTATTTTGAGGTCTCTTGCCATTGTTTGTTTTTCTCTGTTGGCTTGGTGCAGCTGATTTTCCAGCTCACTGATTCTGTCTTCAGCTGTGGTCATTCTACTGTTGAGGGCTCAGACTGAGTTTTTTATTTCATCTATGTAATCTTTTGTTCGTGACATTTCTGCTCTCATTTCTTCCCGTAATTTGTCGATTTTTTCTGTCATGTTACTGGATGTCTGTCTGACTGTTTCATTGAGATCATTGAACATCTTAATGACTTCATATCTGAATTCTTTGTCAGAGAGGTCCTTTAGGTGAGTAGCACCTACTGAGGCTTCTAGACTCTTTTCATCTTCGTTCCCATGTGGTGGGGATTTGCATTGTTTCTTTATGTTGGTGTGTAGGTATATGAACTGGGTGGGGAAGAAGACGAGCAAAGCTTTCGGGATGAAGAGGAAGAGGCTCAGATCCACTTTTGCCCCAGGGACCTAGAGGATGCATAGGGCTTTGCACGGTGAAAGCGAAGTCCTGTGTTCTGGCAGACAAGCTGACTGGCAGGCAAACTGACCTGGGTGAGGAAGAAGAGGAGCCCAAACATTTGGGGCTATGCCTGGGTGGTGTTCAAGGCTTATTCTAACTCTGTGTTCAGAGATCACTCCTGGAGATGCTCAGATTTCAAACATAAATCTTTTGCATGGAAGGCAAGCCCCTTACTTTCTGTACTTGCTGAACTAGTTCTCTGTCCATGACCATCTACTTATCCTCTCTTGAGAATTATGAATTCAGATCATCTATTTTTTCATTATGTTGTTTATTTTCAAGTTGAATTATTTTCCTCTGTTTGGAGTTAAGTCCCAAAAAACACCTCTAATTTTAGTGTTACAGAATGTTTCACCTATGTTATCCTTAATTTATGGCTTTGAGTCAAATATTTTAAATTTATTTTTGTATATTGGATTAGAGTAGTCCAGCTTTATTCTTTTGCATGTGGCTGTCCCAGTTTTTCTAACAATATTTGCTAAAGAGATTTTCTTTTCTCCATTGTATAATTTTAAATTCTTTAATGATAAATATTTAGGTTTGTTTCTTGGTCTTAAATTCTATTTTAATGATATTTAAGTCTATTTTCATTCTAATATCAAATATTTTTAAATTATTGTTATTACTTTTTTTAGTAAGTTTAAAGTCAGATAATATGAGCCTTTATTTTTCTTGCTTTTCCTTGTATTGCCAGAGCTTTTTGAGGTCTTTTATGATTCCATGTAAACCTTAATAGTTTTTGTTCCATTTCATTTTTGAAAACATCACAGAATTTTTAATTTGGGCTATATTAAATCAGTTTATTTCTTTTGGCAGAATGGACATTTGAACTATATTAACTCTCCCCTTTATGTCCATGGGATATTTTTCTATCTGCAATGTCTTATTCTCTGTCTTTTGATAATGTCTTACAGATTTCATTATATAGATCTTTCACCTCTCGTAACATGTATTCCAAGGTATTTATTTAGCTATAGTCATTGACTGTATTGCTTTCTTATCATTTATTATTGGCATTTGGAATGCAGTCGATTTTTGAATATTGATTTTGTATACCAGCCACTTTGCTGTATTCATTCTTTCTGACAGTTTTGTAATGGAATCTTGAGTGTTTTCTATAGATACTATATTACCTGCAAATAATGAAAAGATTCTTCTTTCTATTTTTTCACTAGTTAGTATGATATTGCTATTGCTTCTATTATGCTGAGACAGGTCCTTATCTTATGAAGAATTTAGATCATAAATGGGACATGGATCTTCTAAAATGTTTTCTCCATATCTATTGATATTACTATAATTGTTGTCTTTTTTACTGATATAATGTATTACATATATTTGTATATGTTGAACCATTCTTCTTTGCCTGCAATAAACCCCATTGTAAATAGTGAGAGTTAGATTGCTTCTTTTCCAAATTGATCTCCTTTGGGACGGGGTAATAGTACAGTAAGTAGGACATTTGCTTGAATGCAACTGACTCAGATTCAATCCCCAGTACCCTATATGGTCCCTGAGTTTTCCAGAAGTGACCCCTAAACATAGAGCCAAGAATAAGCCCCAAGCACTGCTGGTGTGACCTCAAAACAAAACAATAAACAAGTTGGGTCCCTTTGGGTTTTCCCCCTATTTTCTGAAGCTAGAACTTGCAGAGTTGTACTGCTGAGAAAGTGTATATCCCTGTCTTGTTCTTGCTCTCAGAGGGAAGGCTTTTAAGTTTTTCATCATTAAGTATTGTAAATGGTTGTAAATATTGTAAATGGCTCTGGGTTTGTTGTAAATGGTTGTTATAATCTTGAGAAAGATCCCTTCTCTATTTTGTGGAAGGGTGAACGGGTGAAAAGGGTGTTTGACTTTTTTTAAAAGCTTGCTATATATCGATATGATCATATAGTTTTTCTTTACTTTTGTTGATATATCACATTAATTGATTTGTGTAGCAATGTAGCACTGTCCTCCCGTTTTTCATCAATTTGTTCGAGCGGGGACCATTAACATCTCCATTGTGAGACTTGTTGTTACTGTTTTTGACATATAAAATACACCATGGGGAGCTTTCCAGGCTCTGATATCTCAGTAGCTTGCCAGGCTCTCTGAGAGGGATGGAGGAATCCCAGGTCAGCCGTGTGCAGGGCAAACACCCTACCTGCTGTGCTATCGATAACTCCAGCCCAATTGATTTGTGCTGGTAACCTATTGCAGGCACCAGACTCATTTCTGCCAAAAGCTGCTAGGTTCCAAGATTTGTTTCTGAGTCTCTGGGATCATTAAGTGGCTTGATCAGGAGCCAGAGAGACAGTTTGTGGGCAGTGACTCAGGGTCTCATTGGGGTGGGGAGGAAAGGGCTGGCTCCACCCCTATTCCGTGAGGCCCTGCGTGTCTTGTCACTGCGGGCCCAAACCTGACTGTCCAGTGTCCTCTGGAGGATGGCAGCCACTAGGCCAAAAGAGGGAACAGGCCAAGGCATGAAACCTATTTCCAACTGGGGGGCCCAGCACCGGTAACCTACTGCAGGGACTGGATGCATTTCTGCCAAAAGCCGTTGGATTTTCAGATTTGTTTCTGAGTCTGGGATCGTAGCTGTTAAGTAGCTCGATCAGGAACCAGAAAGGCCATGCCTCCAATTATATAGCTGAGCCAGAGGTGGTTTGTGGGTGTGTCTCCCACATATATAACTTTTGGCCGTTTACTTTCTTGGTAAACTTGGCCCCAAGTGTTTGGGGTCTGGCCAAAGGCACAGCAGCAATTTTAGGGTATCTGGAAGTCTGAAAGCGCCATGAGGCTGCTGATGCACTGGCCTCACAGGTACAGATTGACCTGCTTGCAGCACCATACCCCCCCTTCATTCATTACTTTGAGGAATCTATTTCTTCTTGGATTTACTCTATGACCTATTTGTTACTTAGCAGCACTTTATTCCATTCCCAAGTGTTGGAGCTTCCCATAATCTCCTTTTTATGGTTAATTGCCGCCTTAAAAGCATTATGGTCTAGGAAAATGATTTGTTTTTTATGACTGTATATATGTTTGAGCTGGAGAATGTTCTATGGGTTTTACAGGGAAAAATATATTCCTTTTTTTTTTTTGAGAATGGAGTGCACTGACTATGTTTGTTCCAATTCTTCCAGTTCATCATTTAGGGCTCTTGTTTCTTTACTGATATTCTGATGACTAGATGCTCTTTCCAATGGTGAAGGTTTACTAGTGTCTCCTACTAGTATTGTTTTTTCATCCATAAATGTGATTTTTTTAGGTCTGTGAGCAATATCTTTATGTATGCTGCTTCCCCTTCATTTGGTGAATATATATTGAATCAGTGCATGTTGATAAGTCATGTTGATAGGTCCTTTTGATCCTTAATCAGTGACTATCCTTAGCCTTAACCTTATATAATCACCATCATTATCTCTTTTTACTTTCTTTAGTTTGAATGTCATTTGGCCTGATAGAAGTATAACTGTCCCTGCTTTTTATCCCCTACCATTAGCTTGTATAATTACTTTCTATCCTTTCACTCTGAGCCTCTGTTTGTGAATTCAAGTGCATTTCCTATAAGCAGAAGAAAATTGGGTTTTGTTTCCAGATCATCCATCCATTGTAAGCCTTTTTATGGAGGAGTTTGGTCCATTAACATTCAGAGAGATTATTGTTATGAAATAAAATTATATATATATATGGTATGGTGGTTTTTGCAACTAGTAACTTGCGTTTTATAGGTGACCTTTTTCAGTAATACTTGCAGGGTTGGTTTAAATAGCAAATACCTGGACACTCCATAGCCATGCCGCCAGACCCCACACCAGCCTGTTTCATTCGGCGCAACCCAGAGGGGAGCAGGTGTTCCTCTCCCCGCCCCAATGCAGGTAGCCTCGTCAACCAAAAAACCCCAGAACTCAACCATCACCAGGTTCATGACTGCTCTCCACATGCTTGGATGAGCCTTACCTATGAGTGAATCTATTCCTGGACATCTCATACTTTATACCTCTAATATACCAAGAGTAGCGGACACATTTGATTGGGTTTAAAGTAGAAGGTAACCAATCTTAGAGGGAAATATATTTTTACAGATATATGTATAAGCATACAAGGCTCAACCTTTACTAATGTTACTAATCTCTTATATAAGGGCTTAATGGCTCCTAGGTGAAATACAACAATCTTGGGCTGGAGCAATAGCACAGCGGGTAGGGCATTTGCCTTGCAGGCCAACCTGAGTTCGATTCCCAGCATCCCATATGGTCCCCTGAGCACCGCCAGGAGTAATTCCTGAGTGCAGAGCCAGTAATAACCCCCGTCCATTGCCGGGTGTGACCCAAAAAGCAAATAATAATAATAATAATAATATAAAAAAATAAAAATAGAAAGGTTGAGAACAGCACATTCGTTAAGTCTGAGCTTTAACCTTTCCAGTTCTCTTCTAGAATACTTATCCTATTATTTTTTATGCGTTTCAACCCATTTGTGTTTACATTTGTATGAACTCTCTGAAGGATAATTCAAAGTGCTCAGTATTGAGTTCAGTTATGTTTGCAGTTTTGCAAAGTGCATCTCTTCCCCCAGAGCTGTAGAGGAGAAGGAAGCCTGCCATTTGCAGCCCTGACTCTCCGGTCAGAGAATGAGGCTCCTTTGTGTCACCATAGCAACATTATGATGGCACTCACCATGAAAGCTCTTTTTGGCCTTTAAGCTGAAATCTAACTTTCTCATCAAGTACGGTTTTGATGAATACCCATTCCCAACATTGTAAGAGTCTTTTGCTTCATTTCAGTTGCCAAGATAATTTGTACATTCTTTTCAAATAATGAATTCTTGTAAATAACTCTCTGTTGCTTTGGTTTAGTTTAGTCTGTGGAGCACGCCTGGCAGAGCTCAGCACTTGCTTCTGACTTTATGCTCAGGGATCCCTCCTGATTCTGCCTGGGGACCATAGGTGGTACCAGGGAATGAACGTAGGTCAGGTACATGCAAGGCAGGCGTCCTGCCCAGTATGCTGTCTCTCTGGCCGGTGAATAACTTTCTGAATTACAGTGATTCTATAGAGCATCATTCTCATACTTGGAGGATGATATTGCAAACGTTATTGCTAATACATCATTTGGCTTGTTTTTCAGTTGGAGTCAGGGGAAAGGAAGAAAGTGCTGTTCCTGAACTGCTTTTTTCTGTTTTTAATGGCTATTATTGCCTCTTAAAAAATATTATTTGCATTTATTTTAGTGATTAGCCAGAAAGAAGGTTTTAAGAATTTGCATGGTACATATGTGTGTGTGTGTGGGGGGGGGTAGACAGGAGCTGGGTCTCATTCTCCTAACCCTGAAAGAGCCTTGAATATGGAATCTCAGGGCTAGGACGAAGGAGACGTTACTGGGGCCTGCTCGAGGCAATCGTCGAATAACAGGATGGTCGTGATTGTCGTGATTATATATATATTATATATATATGTTGGTTGAGGAGGGTTTGAGCCACACCTTTTAGTTCTCAGTGCTGATTCCTGGCTCTGCACTCAGGGACCACTCCAGGTAGAACTCAGGGGACCCTAGGGGATGCCGGGGATCAAACCTGAGTCGGCCGCGGGCAGGTCAGGGGCCCTCCCTGCTGTACTCCCGCTCCAGCCCATCACTCCGTTCGTTTCGGCCCCTTCCCGCTGCTGCCCCTGCGGCCGCCGGCCCTGCTTGCCCGGGTCCCAGGCATTGCGGCCCCTGGCCCGGTCTGTTCTCCCCGGCAGCCCCCTCGGCGCTGTAGCTCTCATCCTGCCTGTCCTCCACTCTCCCGGGCTCCCCTGGCCACTGAGGGTTGCTGGTTCCGAGCTGGATAAACCAAAGCGCCTCCAGGACTCGGCTCCCCCTACGCCCTCTGCCTCTCCCTGTGCCTGTGGCAGAGTCCTGAGGTCTCACCCTGCCCCCCAGCCTGGCCCTCTGCCCTGCTCCCTCACGGCCTTTCCTGCGTTCCAGAAGCCGGCCCCGGGAGCTGGAGCAATAGCACAGCGGGGAGGGCGTTTGCCTTGCACGCTGCTGACCCGGGTTCGATTCCCACCATCCCGTATGGTCCCCCAAGCACCACCAGGAGTAATTACTGAGTGCAGGGCCAGGAGGAACCACTGAGCATCGCCGGGTGTGACGCAAAAAAGCCAAAGAAAAAAGCCCCCCAAAACAAACAAAAAACCCCCCAAAAAACAGAAGGAGGCCCCGGCTCTCCAGTGGCCCCTTGGCCCCATGGCCATGTGCTCCTGATTGTGCCCTGGATTCCCCGGTGGCCGCCCGCCATGGGCACGCACCAGGCACTCGCTCCCGTGCCACCGCGGTCCATATCGGCTGCGTGTTTGCAGGGCCACGCTGCCCACCGGGCCTGCGCCCAGCTCTGTACCTGCTGCCCATCCTCTCTCTGCCAGGTCACTCAGGCCTCGAGGGGAAGCTGGGCTAGGAGAGAGAGCTGACCCCCAGGGCTAGGAGAGAGAGCTGACCCCAGGCCCTGCGGCACTTGCTCGGGGGATATTTGGGGGGATGCCGGGTGTTCATCCGTGAATGGAACGTTTTGGGTGGGCTGGCAGGCATAGAGGCCAAGTCCCTTTTTATTTATTTTTACTGCTTTTTTCTTTGGGGTGGGGGCACTCCCAGCAGTGCTCAGGGCTTCCTCCGTGGCTCTGTGCTCAGGGATCACTCCTGGCCATGCTCGGGGGACCCTCTGGGATGCCGGGGATCGAACCCAGGTTGGCCGAGTGCCGAACACCCTCCCCGCTGTGCTGTCACTCTGGCCCCCGTCCTTGTTTGGGGGGAAACATTCTCGTCCTTTGGAGCCGCATAAGGTTGAAGGATATTTATTCTCCCCGTGGAGGAGCAGCCGTGGAAGCCCGAGGCGAGTGACGATCTGAACCCTCCCCTCCTGGACGGCATGCCACGCGAGCACTGATCCCCTTCGGCGGGCGGTCTTCAACCATGGAGGACGCAGGGAAGACGTTCGGCTCCGAGGAGGAAGCAGCGAACTATTGGAAGGGCCTGGCCATGTCCTACAAGCGGAGGTCAGTGCCCCGGGCTCGCCTGCTCTTCCTTCCACCCGCCGTGGGCCGAGGACACGACCAGCACCCACAAGGGTCTGGCACGCTGGGCCCATGACAGGTGCCTCCTGGCCGTCGGGGTCTCAGAACTGCCACTTGCCATCCCTCCCCCTCTTTGCAAGTGAGGAAGCTGAGTCACAGCGCGGTCAGGTGACTCGCCCTGGGTCCTGCAGCTGGGACGTGAGCGTGGTGTCCAGCGGCTGTCCATCTGTCTCTTCTGGCGGGGCCCGGCAGGTGCCATATCTGGCAGCAGGATTTCTCCTCCAGCCTGGCAAAATAGGGTTTTTCATGTGAAAACAGTGTCATTGCTTATATATGGGTGTAGTGGTGTGTGTGTGTGTGTGTGTGTGTTTAGCATTTTTGGCGGTGGTAGCTGGGCACATCTCACAGTGCTCAGGACTTACTCCTGGCTCTGCGCCCAGGAATCGCCCCTGGTGTGCTTGGGGAACCGCATGGGGTGCCAGAGGTCGAAACCCTGTCGGGCGCATGCAAGGCCAGTGCCCTCCCTGCCATCTCTCCCTCAGCACCCCCGTTCCGCACCCTTCACCCAGGTGCGTGGGCGCTTCCAGTTCCTCGTGTAGTCCAGACCTCGTTGTCTTTCCTGGAGAACGAGGCCGGTGGGGGTTTCTTCCCCCAAAGGCAGGTTGAGGGCGGAACGTCCAGTGTCCCACCCACAGCCGCAGGGTGGGATTAAGCACCCGGTTGACCCCGGCTCACATCTGGGGATGGTGCCCCAGGGCAGAAGATGCCCAGGAGGAGCTGCGGGAGTTCCAGGAAGGAAGCCGCGAGTATGAGGCCGAGCTGGAGACGCAGCTGCAGCAGGTCGAGGGCCGGAACCGGGACCTCCTGTCAGAGAACAGCCGCCTGCGCCTGGAGCTGGACGCCCTCAAGGTGAGGCGACCGGGGAAGCAGCGGGGGGCCAACGGGGGGCAGTGGGATGGGTCCGGGCCCTGGGCCGTGCAGTTGGGGGCTGCGTGTGGAGATCGCCTCACTCCAGCCAGCAGCTGTGCCTGAGGTCCCCCTGCCGAGGAGCTGACTCCCGGGTCCCTCTTCCACCTTGGACCACTCTCACCCGTGCCTCAGACACCAGCGCCAGCCCTGTGGACCCCCGACCTCAGCCCGAGCTTCCCATGAGTTCCTCCTTGGGCCCGCGGGCCTCAGGGAATGGGTTTGCACCCAGGATCCCGGATTGATGACAGAGGCTGGAAGTCAGGACCAGCCTGCTTGGGGAGACGCATGCACTGGGCTGACTGGGTCGGGGGGCAGCAGAGTTTCCTGGGGGCCATCTCGGTGCTCTGGCCCCTCCTTCGCCTTGTTTGTGGGCCCTGGGTTCTTAGGCAGGACAGATGGGCTGGGTGACCACTGGGCTCTGTCCCTCCTTCCCTGACCCCACGCTCTGGAGGTGGGACCGAAGTTTTCAACCTTCTGGTCACTTGGCTAGGCCTCGAGACAAGCCGGACTTGTGGGGCTTCCCCCCGGAGTTGACTTGTCCACGGAGGACACCTTTCTCTGTCCCAATGCCAAGAAAAGGCCGCGAGCTTAGGAAGCTATGAAAGACCAGATGCGTATTTGGGGGAGTTTGTGTTTTTGGCGTTTGGGGGTCATACCCAGCCATGCTGGACTGGCAGCTGGAGGTGCTGGTCGACTCCTGCCTGACTTTCCATGACTGACCACGCGGCACTAGGACCCCCGTGTGTTAGTGTGTGTTCCAGCCCTTTGAGCCGCCTCCCTGTCCCTCAACGTGTATGACTGAATTTTTTTTTTTGAATTTTTGAGATTTTTTTTTGCGGGGTCACACCCAGCGATGCACAGGGGTTCCTCCTAGCTCTGCACTCAGGAATCACCCCTGGCGGCGCTCAGGGGACCATATGGGATGCTGGGAATCGAACCCAGATCAGCCACGTGCAAGGCAAACACCCTACCCCCTGTGCTATTGCTCCGGCCCCAGCAACGTGTATTTCTGCAGACTGCATCAGCGACTAGAAAACGGGTTTGACGAAGAGAGGGGCCAGGCCTACCCAGCGAGCAGAGGTGGTCACTGACCCTTATGCCCTGTGGAAGCAGCTGCGTGTTGCTTCTACACCCCAGAGGTTATATGACGGATCCGTTGACTCACTTCAGTGAGATAGAATGAAATTTCCCGATCCCATCCGCTGCCTTTCACGCTCTCGGTTGCCAGAGTCCCTGGGGGCGGTCGCTGGACGGGCGCCCTGGAATGTTCCCGTGGTTACAGAAAGTTCCTCTGGATGGGGCCGGTCCAGATTTCTCAACCTGGGCACAGGGACGCTCGAGCCAGGTAGTTCCCTGTGGGCGGCCACTGAGTTCCAGGGGACGTTCCGCTGTGTCTTTGGTTTCCTGCCCTCTGGCGGGTGGCTAGGGGCTTATCCCCCGCCCCCTGAGCCCTGGTGGTCACGGACTAAGGTCTCACCCCTCGTGCCTGGTGTCTGGACAAGTCCCGCTCGACCTGGTGGGTGGGTGCTGGCTTCGGTCCTTTCTCCGGGGCCGTGCTGTGACCCAGTGTGACCCTGAGCTTGTCCTGGGCACGAGGCACATTGCCAGGCTGGCCCTGTGCACGTTTGCAAATCGAGCTCAGGCCAGAAATGGGATGTTAGGGGCGGGGCCTGGGGGAGGGGCCCCGGGGAACAGACTTCTTCATGATCGTGGCCTGGGACCCCTGGGATGGTGCTTTGGAAACCAGAGAGAGCGGGAGGGGGAGGGGAGGTGTTTTACAGACAGTCAGGCCAGGCCGGGGGCTGACTAGCGGGCAGGAGAGGGATCCACCGAAGGTGCCAACCTTACGTTGTGGCAGAGACCCCCCACACCTGACTGACTGAGCTCAGAGCCATCCGCCCCTGGAGGTGGCCTGTCCCACTTCCTGGACGGGCTGGTCCCCAGCTTGCCCGGGCACTTCCACAAGCTGGAAAGAACCCCGCGTTGGCACAGTGACGGGCGCCCTGCCTGCCTGCTGCCTGCCGCGCGTTGATCTGTGGGTCTGACCCGCTGGTGCCCACACAATCTCGCACCCAGTACACTCCGCCCCTCCCCAAAGTCTTGGCCGGCACTGGGACCAGAGTTGAGAATGTTACTGTTTCTTCTTCTGGCGATGAAGTGCGTATCTTAAATGTCTTTTAAGTATTCAGGGTCAACAGTTGAAGTGAGGAGGAAGAGAGAGAGGGGGCGGGAGGGAGGGAAGGAGGGAAGGAGAGCGAGAGAGAGAGAGAGAGCGCGGATAAGACACTTGCGTTACGTGTGTCCCAGCCGGTTCCATGCCCTGAGCCCTGCCGAGTGTGGCCCCAAGTCCCAGCAAACGGATCAACAGAACAGGCGTTTTTGGAGTTGGGACCCGGCCCTGCTGACGCTCTCCTGCCATCCTGCTGCTCGCTGCAGTCCCCTCCCCGCCCCCATCTCTCAGACGCCCACAAGGGCCCAGTGTCCACCCGCCCGGCTGGTCTGTTCCCTGACCTCTACCATAGATGCCTCGGAGCCCTTGGGGTTGTTGAGTTGAAGGGGGCCTGGGGAGGGGGCTGGGGCGCGGGGACCTGCACTGGTGCCGAGTGAACACACACAGTTGCTGAGGTCACTGACCCGGGGGCCTGCAGATGAGGACAGAGGCCCCCTGGTCCAGTGCCCAGAGATGGGATCAGGAGCTGAGTGCCTCAGGCTGGGTCCTGGGCCGTCCCCCCAGAAACGCGCCCAGCTGCGTGCCCACTGACAGCCGGCGCATTCACCACGGGCTGAATGACGGCGTGTGTACACCGGGATCACACAGCGGCTATTGACACTGCCGGCAGCCCCGAGTTCAAAGGCGAGATTGTCCCCTGGGGTGCTGGCTGGGAGGGCCGAGCCCGAGGCCTGCGGCTTCCCGGCACCTGCAGTGGGGCTTGGGTGCCTGACCCGGGACCCTGTGTCGTCCACTTTTGTTTGGAGGTGCACCCAGTGGGGGTGTGTCAGTCCCGGGGGCGGCCCCTCGAGTTCACCAGCCAGAGAGCCCGCGGGCTTCCTCCGCTCATGGCCTGGGAAGGGTGTCCGCGGGACCGTGGGAGGATGTGCCCTCCCTCTCCGCTCGCCCAGTAAACAAGCTGCTTGTTTGGGGATGTTCTTCCTTGGCGGTGGCCCTCACCACACCCCTCCAGCCACGACCGTGACCTCACCGCCAGACTGCGCCTGGCAACAGCTTTCTTGAAAGTATCCAAAGCCTTTTCCTGTGGGAAGTTTTCCTTTGTGTGGGGAACTGAGGAAGGGTGTGTGTGTGTGTGTGTGTGTGTGTGTGTGTCTGTGAGTGTGTGAGTGTGTGTATGTGAGTGCGTGTACGTATGTGTGTGTGTCTGAGTGTGTCAGTGTGTGTGAATGTCTGTGAGTGTATGTAAGTGTATGTGAGTGTGTATGAGTGTGTGTATGTAGTATGTGTGATCATGTGTTAGTGGGTATGTCGTGTGTGTGACTGTTAGGATGTAGTGTGTAGATGAGTGCGTGTGAGTCGATGTGTGAGCGTGAAAGTGTGTATGAGTATATGTGAGTGTGTATGTAGTGTGTGCGACTGCATGTGAGTCGATGTGTGAATCTGTGTGTGTGTCTGTGTGTGTGTGTGTGAGAGAGAGACCAACACCTGCGCGTGTGTACGAGCTGCGTGTGTGCGTGAGAGAGAACTACATCTCTGTGGCTTGTGTGGAACCTGCCCACGGCCCAGCCCGGTTCCCAGACGAGCAGGGGCGAGTGCAGCCGGCCTAGACGCGGCCCAGGCATCAGCCCCAGCGGCCTTCAGGCAGCAGAAACCTCGCTGCTCTCCCCACCGGCTCTTGAGCTGGGCAGCCCGCCAGGGTGGGGGTGGCAGCTAACTCGTTCAGAGGAAGTGGCCCCCGGACGTGAGTGAGAAAGCAGACTGGACAGCCCTGGGCCTCTTCGGAGAGCCAAGACTGACCTCGTGAACTGATGTCCGCAGTGAAGAAGGGTCCAGTTTTTCTTCCTTCCCCATGGGGAGAGGAAGTCCCTCTCACACTCCCACGCCCACATGCTCAGGGTAGACCCCCGGCCCCCTGAATCGGAACAGTGTTTCACCCCGACATGCTCGGGGTCATGCATGAGGAGACACAGTCCTTGGGGTCCCGGCACGGTCTTTGGAACCCACACCTGACACAGGGTCCTCTTTGGGGCAAGCTTGGGGGTCGGGGATGCTGCTTATGGGTTCACTCATCACCAGGGAATGGGACTGAGCAGATCTTTGTTGGGGACCCCTGGAATCCCTGGTGGCCAGAGGAATCGGGTTTGGGAGGGGACAGGAGACGGCGGGGAAGGAGTCTGGACCCGGCTGCGCCCAGCTTGAGGCAACTTTGTTTTTTCTGGTTTGTGTTTTGGGGTGGTGGGGGCCATTCTGGCAGCACTTGGGGGCTACTCAGAGGGGCTGGGGACCGAGCCTGGGCTCCCCCCCTCACGTAGAGCTTGGCGCTCCAGCCCTTTGAGCCACCCCCCACCCCGGCCCAAGGGATGGCTTTGAATGATGACCCCAGTTCTGCCATCTTGCGTCACTTGTTCGTGGAGAAACAGTTTTGCCGCGGGAGCCCCCAAGTATCTCTGGAGCTCGCGTGCAGTGGGCTCTGGTCGCAGGCAGACCCACTGAGGCAGGAGAGAGTAGCCCCTACAAATGCCCAGGGGCTGGTGGCGCGCCTGCAGGGGGAGGGACGGGGCATTCTGCAATCCCGTAGCCACACGTCCACTTGTCCACTTGGTCCAGGATCCCAGAAGGGGTGGAGCAGAGTGGGGTGGCCAGAAGGTGCACTGGGGGCTCTCCGGAGCCACCTGTCCCCCCCTCTGTGCCCCCTCCCCTCACCGGGGTCTGCCCCGTAGGAGAAGTTCGAGACGCAGCACTCGGAGGGCTACCAGCAGATCTCCGCCTTGGAGGACGACCTGGCACAGACCAGAGCCATCAAGGACCAGCTGCAGAAGTACATCCGGGAGCTGGAGCAGGCCAACGACGACCTGGAGAGGGCCAAGCGGTAGGTGTCCCCTGCTGGCCGCCGGGCAGCCGGGCGCTGTGATGAGCTGCAGCCATCTGAGGACCCCCACGGGTTTCAGGGCCCTGCAGGGGACACGGGCGGTAGAGTGTCAGGAGAGGCGGGGGGGACACAATGTGGGGGGCCGTTTTGGGGGCATCGTGCAGGGAAGGAGAAGCATGGACCGAGAATGGTCTTGCGGGCCTTTGCATTCCTTAGCAGTGCTGGGAGTGACCAGGACCTCGCACACCTCTCGCCCTGGGATTTATTTTTTGGAGTGGGGAGCCCCCACGCGGTGCCAGGGGGACCCGGGGGCTCCCCCCGGTGATCCTCGGACACCCCAGCCTGCAGTTCAGTGCACGGGCCCAAGCACAGGCTGCTGGTTCCCCAGGCCTCCTCAGTGGTGCTCAGGGTCCCTCCGAAGCTGCCCCCGCCGATGTTCAGGGGCCCCTGTGTGGTGCCAGGAATTGGACCCAGGCCAGGCACACGCAAGGTATAAGCCTTAACCACCCCCCGCCTTCTACCCCACGTTACCTCTTTGGCCCTGGCATTTATTTTTAACGGGCCAGCCCCAGGTGGTGGGGGAGATTGGTGCCACTTTTATCTGGTATGGCCAGGGGGTGGGGGCCCGGGGGTGGCGACCAAGCCAGGGCTTTACCAAAGGCTTTACTGACGGACCGGACTTCCAGTTCCAGAACAGGGTTTATCCAGTGACTCTCCTGCAGTTTAGCAGAACTCACAATATGGAGCAAGTTACTTTGGGCCAGGCTTTTTTTTTCTTTTTGTAAAGAAAACCCTTAACTTTTTTTTTCTTTTTTTGGGGTCACACCCAGTGATGCACAGGGGTTCCTCCCGGTTCATGCACTCAGGAATTACTCCTGGCCGTGTTCGGGGATATGGGATGCTGGGAGTCGAACCCAGGTTGGGCTGCATGCAAGGCAAACGCCCTCCCCGCTGTGCTATCGCTCCAGCCGCCCTTAACTGTTTTTAACGTATCAATCACATGTGCTGGTGACACGCCCGTATCTCTGGCAGCTCTAAGACATGTGATGTTTCTGCTGAGACACAGACCCGGGCCTTTGCCCTCCTTGGCCCCTGCATCCCCACCCCAGCCCCTCACGATGTCAGTGGCTGCCTTAAGGGTGAGGAGGCGGAGGGTCCATTTTGCGTCCTGCTTGGTCAGGGCTGCACCTCTCGAAGGACACGCAGCCACCTCGTTCTTGGGCTTGCCGGCCTTGATCTTGAAGCTCTGCTGGTCTTAGCTTCTGGGGATGCCGTGGGGCGTTGTTCCCTCTCTTGCTGGACAAAGCCAAGTGTATTGTAGGGAGCAGAGAGGAGGCCGGGCCAGGCCTTCTCCATCTTCCTTCCTGGAGAGCTGCTCGCCCAGACTCTGCTGTCTGCGGGAAGTGCCTCCCCATCACGGGTGTCGGCTGACCGGGAGCTCTCCCGCCGCCTTATTGGACAGGGTCTATGTCACCATCACCCTTTTTTACCTGTTTTGCTTTGGGGCCACACCCAGTGGCACTCGGGCCCGTCCCCTGCTCCCAGTGGTATTCAGGGGACCACGTGGTGTCAGGCGTCAGACCCAGGCCTCCTCATGCCACACGCGCTGCCTCTGGGCCGTCTCTCTGGCCTCTCTCTCCTGAAGCTGAGGTCACACTGGTGCGTGACATTTCCGGTGATCTCAAGGTTCACTCATGGTGGGGCTCCGGGGCCCTACAGAGTGCGGGGATTGACCCCAGGAAGGCTGCATGCGAGACGATGCCCTCCCCACAACCCCACAGTGCTCTCTCTCTCTCTCTTATTTTTTAATTATTATTATTATTTTTGCTTTTTGACCGGAGTCAGCATGCAAGGCAAACACCCTCCCTGCTGTACTATGGCTCCGGCCCCCGTTGTGTCTGTTTATAGAACAGCTGCGACGTCTCCCTCGGTCTCTGTCCACCACGTCTTTGCCGCACCGGGTGTCCCCGCTGCGGGCACGCCCCGGTGGGGCTGGGGCTCGCACCCCACACGGCCAGCCCTGCTCGCTCTCAGACCCCGTCACCTGTTCCCTCCGGCAGGGCCACCATCATGTCCCTGGAAGACTTTGAGCAGCGCCTGAACCAAGCCATCGAGAGGAACGCCTTCCTGGAGAGCGAGCTGGACGAGAAGGAGAACCTTCTGGAGTCCGTCCAGCGGCTGAAGGATGAAGCCAGAGGTTAGGGCCTTGTCCGTTTCCCGGGGGGTCCCTGGGGCCATCCCCAGCAGGCCAGGCCCTGGCCGGGGAGGACAGGACACCCCACCCAGGTGCCGCCCCATGTGTGGGTGAGCTGACTCACTCTCCGTTCACTTTATGAGATGACAGAGTCTGGGGGTGTCGGGCACGGGGTCCTGACGTCTTCTCCACGTTTACTCTCAGGAGGGGGCGTTGGTTTCCCGCTGTGGCCACACGCTCGTGACTCAGTACCCAAGAGACACTGTTCACTGCTTCTCAGGGCCCTGAGCAGGACGGGCTTTTTAGGAAGGGCCTGGTCCCTTGGCTTCCCTGTATATATATATATATATATTTTTTCAGCTTTTTGAGTCACACCTGGCGATGCACAGGGGTCACTCCTGACTCTGCACTCAGGAATTACTCCTGGCGGTGCTCAAGGGGCCACATGGGATGCTGGGAATCGAACCCGGGTCGGCCGTGTGTGAGGCAAATGCCCTACCCGCTGTGCTATCACTCCGGCCCCTGTATAGATATATATTATTTTTAATTTTTAAATTTTATTTTATTTTTATAAGGTGTTCACAATAATTTTTCACATTCAGTATTCTAACATCAATTCTGCCACAATTATACCTTACCCACCACCATTATTTCAGATTTTCCCAACCACTCCCCAACCTATACATGTAATACTGTCACTGTCACTGTCCTCCCGTTGTTCATCGATTTGCTCGAGCGGGCCCAGTAACGTCTCCATCATGAAACTT
>JAOXYA010479315.1:0-16546 GCA_028565675.1 Sorex palustris | reverse complement strand
CCGGGCTCTCCGAGAGGGGCGGAGGAATCGAACTCGGGTCGGCCATGTTGGCTGCGTGCAAGGCAAATGCCCTACAGAAGAACTAAAATTGAATAAAGTCTGACTTTTTGTATAAATGGCTAAGCATTGTTTCCTGAAATGTGTATTTTCTGTATTTATGGGCTGGAGCAATAGCACAGCGGTAGGGCATTTGCATTGCATGCGGCCGGCCCGGCCGTCCCGGGTTCAATTCCTCTGCCCCTCTCGTAGAGCCCAGCAAGCTACCGAGAGTATCCTGCCTGCACGGCAAAGCCTTGTAAGTTACCCGTGACGTATTCGATATGCCAAACACAGTAACAAGTGTCACAATGAGACATTACTGGACCTGCTTGAGCAAATTAATGAAATACAGGAGGACAGTGACAGTGACCTATCATTTAAAATTTTTTTTTTTTTTTATAATTCTGGGGATTGAATCCAGGGCCTTGCAAGTGAGATATGTGCTCTGCCACTGACCCACACCCCAGCGTGGCTTGTGGCTCTAAAAGAGAGACGGCTCAATGACCAGACATACAGTTTGCACACAGGCGACCCGGGTTTGATCCCCAGCACCACCTGGTTCCCTGAGCACCACCGGATGAGGCCCTGCAGGAGAAAAGAATAAATGAAAGTGTGTCTTTGTAGCATTGCGTGCGTGGACAGGGCTGCTGTATCCCACAGCTGTGCAGACCCTAATGACGAGACCTCCCTGAGAAAAAGCCCCTCTCTTGGCCAGCGGGAGGGAGCGGGGCTGGGAATTCCGGGGAGGCGCTTTCTGGGATGGGCTGCCTTCCAGTAAGTCCTCACATGGAGGTGACTTTTGCGTTTGTGTCTTTAGAAGCTGCCCAGAAGCACAGTCTGTCAGACCCTGAAAGGGTACCCGGCGAGTTGGAGTACCAAGAGTGCGCCGTGCCCCCCGGCGTGGACGAGAACTCCCAGACCAATGGCATCGCGGATGACCGGCAGTCCCTGTCGTCAGCCGATAATCTGGTATGTGCTTGAGGCCCTGGTGAAGCCTCATCGCCACCTTTTAAGAAGATACCTAAGGGGGGGTGGCATAGGACAGCAGGGAGGGTGTTTGCCTTGCACATGGCTGACCCGAATTCAGTCGCATTCCATAGTGTCCTCCGAGCACTGACAGGACTTATTCCTCAGGGGAGGAACCCCTGAGCATTGCCAGGGATGGCTCAAAAACAACAACAAAAAGATGCATAATGAAATCTCTTCTCTAAAGAAGGAGGAAACAAGCAAGCCCTGTGAGTCTCGCATTCTCCTGGCCTGATGTGCTTCGTAAGAAAGAATATTCATTTGTTACAGAAAAATAAAACAGCGGGGAACGGGAGGGGACCTGCGGTCATTGGGGGAGGTGTGGGGGTCACGGGATGTGGGATTGGAGGTGGGAGCATCGTATGCCTATAGCCCATAGTATAAACGACTTGGTAGATCATGGGGCCTAAATTAAAAAAAAAAATCAGAGGAAAAGGGAAAATAAGAACACGGAAGGAAAAATAGGATAAGGCATTGGTGGAGCTGGGGGTCACCACCAGTGTGATCCGCAAGTACTGAGCCAGGAGCAGCCCCTGAGCCCCTCCAGGTTGGCCTGAGCCCCGAGCCCCAAGCCCCAAGTCCCACCCATAGCCCAGGGCTGGCATCTTCCAGCGTTTTGTTGATGCCCTAGATTTTTCTTCCTTTCACTTCTTTTTTCCCCAGTTGGATGGAATAACGCAGTGTACATGCTGCTTCGCGACCTGCTTTTAAGATTTAATGTCAATTATGAACAACTTTCCAGGTCGCTGGCTGGGTCGGCCATAAAGCTTGGTAAAAACAGCTTCACTGTTCTCTTGAAAAGGCTTCTGAGCACGCAGAGCAGGAGGTGAGAGGGTCCCGGTGTCTGCCTGGGTGCAGGCTCTCAGCACCCTCGGGAGCCGTGTAGGGATTTCCTTCAGGAAACCGCAATGCCGGGGTGAGCTGGGCCTCTTGGTTCTCTGGATACGTCTGTGCTTCCTACGCAAGTGCAGGCTGCCGCCCCCGAACCCGTGTGTGCCCCATCTAGTGCAGTGGGCCGTTAGCTTGGAAGGCCCCAGGTGGGCTCGCCTCTCTGGATGGTGGCGACTCTCAGTGTGAGCACGGGGGCTCCTGTGCACTCAGTCCCACCTGGCTCTCCGGCGACTGTTGTCCTCTGGGGACAATGGCTCATTTCTGTGGTTCCTCGTTCCACTGGGACAGTTTGCACCCCCACCCTAACCACCTCCCAGAGCCCCATCCTCTAACTCACCTCAGTGCCAGGGGTGAGTGCAGAGGGCTGCAGTATCCACGCACCCCTCGGGGTGGCCCCCAGAACTGCTGGGAATATTCTACAAACAAAAAGGACAAAAAACTGGGGGTGGGGGCGTGGAGAGATGGTGGCACGCTGCCCACCCGGGTTTGATCCCCAGCACCACAGACCGTTCCCAAGCACCCCCAGAGCACTGCTGGGTGTAGCGCAGAGACAAATTGCGTGATTTGGGGTTTAGGTTGTAACACAGGCATGTGGGGAGACCGGCTCTCAGCCCCTTGGAGCCCCTAGCGATGGCGCTAGGGGCCACATGCCAAGGGCTGGAGCAGGTGCGTCGCATGCTGGGAACCTGAGCTTGCCCCCTGGCACTCCGTGGTCCCCAGGCGCCCCGAGGAGTACCCCCTGAGCACCCCAGAACCAAACCAAGCCTCCATGGGAGTGAATCGTGTCTTGCCGGCTAGGCTGCCACTCTGTTATCCATACCGGGACGTCTCCTCATGCCTGCATTTGTAGGTCTAAATGGTTTCTTCGAGATTCTCTCATTGGGATCATCACCATCTGATTAACCAGTTCTTTGTTTGGATTTAGGTTATTCCAGTTTCATCCACAGGAAAAGAGTTCCGTTAGTGAACATGTTAGAAGGAAATCTTGTCCGCATCCTTAATTCTTTCTTTAGAATAAATTCCTAAAAGTGGTATTGCTGGGTCAAGAATTGGAAAGTTTGGGGCTGGAGCGATAGCACAGCAGGGAGGGCATTTGCCTTGCACTCGGCCAACCCGGGTTCGATTTCCAGCATCTCATATAGTCCCCCGAGCACCACCAGGAGGAATTCCTGAGTGCATGAGCCAGGAGGAACCTCTGTGCAACACCAGGTATGACCCCAAAAGCAAAAAAAAAAAAAAAAAAAAAGATTCACTCCTTGTGGGCTCGGGCGACCAGATGGGATGCTGGGGATTAAACCAGGGTTGGCCACTGCAGAGCGACCGTTCTATCATGCCAGCCCTTCAGACTCTTGATCCTTGACGTCAGATTAGCCTCACAGGATTTCTTCCTGCCTGTAGGCTGTGAGGATTCACTTCCACCCTCATGTTAAAGCTCAGGCTTTCGCAGTCATTTCCGTCTCTGGTCTGATGAGACGGCGATCTCGTCTCTGTGATTAGTAATAGAAAGTCATTTCGGTTCTGTCATTTGCATATTTTAGTGAATTACTTATTCATCTTTCTTGCCTCTTTTACATTTGGGAGAAGGATTTCCATATTTCCTTAATGAATTAGAAGAGCTTTTGTATGCTATTAATCCTTATCACGTATTACAATTTTTTTTTATTGTTGTGTGTGACTTTTCTAGTTGAAGAATTATATTGTTTTTTTGGTGCTGGGATCTCACATATGTGAAGTGTGTACCTTGCTGTTATGCCCCTAACCCCAAAGAAATTATTTTAGAATCCCAATCATCTTACCATTTATATTCATAGGAATAACTTTTTGTTAATGAAGTATAACCATAACGTAAATGCTCACTGATTTTATTTTTGTTTTGGTTTGATTTGGGGGCAGCTGCACCAGCAAAGCTTATTCCTTACAAAGGCTTAATTCCTGGATCTATGTTTAGGGATTGCTCCTGGTGAGGGTCAGGGGACCATATGGGGTGCAGAGGATTGAACCCAGGTCAG
Organism: Sorex palustris; assembly: GCA_028565675.1. Lineage (NCBI taxonomy): Eukaryota > Metazoa > Chordata > Mammalia > Eulipotyphla > Soricidae > Sorex > Sorex palustris. Next base: position 12,581 of record JAOXYA010479315.1, on the reverse strand, counting down.
CTGTGTGCAAGGGAAACACCTTATCTCTGTACTACTAGTCAGGCCTCGCTTATTAATAGTTTTATGGCTATCACTTTCTCCTTTGTCATTTTAAACCATCCACCCCACTTTTTGAAGACAAGAAACAAAGTTTTAGGGTATTCTGGGGCCAGAACAAATGTCCAGCAGGTAGGGCACTTGCCTTGCATGCAGCTGACCCAGGCTCGATCCCCGGCATCCCAGAAGGTCCCCCAAGCACCACCAGGAGTGAGCCCTCAGTGCAGAGCCAGGAGTAACCCTGAAGCATCTTATCATGAGGTGTGACCCAAAAAGAAAAAAAAATCTTTTTTTTGGGGGGGTCAGATCCTCTTCCCGTACCTCTCACCTTCGTATTGAGTAACTTTAGAAATGGATATTTCTATGCAGTAACTTTTTTTTCTTTTGAAAGTTATCCTTCTCTTTGGACCTTTTGAGTTTTCTCCTCTTTTTAAAAAATAATTTTATTTATTCATTTTCCCCCCTTTTCTCTTCTTTCTACTCCAGGAGTCAGACACCCAGGGACATCCAGCGGCCACCAGGTTCTCTCACGTCCTGCAGAAAGATGCCTTCCTTGTGTTCCGCTCCCTTTGCAAGCTGTCCATGAAGCCCCTGGGTGAAGGCCCCCCCGACCCAAAGTAAGCAGTGCACAGCTCTCCACTGTCTGTGACCAGGTGATCCCACCTGGTCGCCTGGCCTGGCCCTTGGCAGTCTTGATGCAGGATTCACTCCAGACGGTCTAACCAGCTTGGGGCGCATGTGCAGTTTCTACATTCTCCGGTCATTCGCGGCTGACGACCTGTGTCTCCTCCAACCCGGATTTAGCTCAGTTTTGCTTTCCTTGGCTGAAGGCTACACATCTCACACTGCATGCTCACGCGCTCCAGTCTGCTGAGGTCAGGCGAGGCGGGTGTGTCCACCCTTAGGCCCCTGCTCGGGGTAGAAGCCTGTGCTCCACGGATCCATGTGCAACCCTTGGGAGTCGGGGATGACCAGCTTCAAGGCTGGTGACACCCTCGCAGGAGTAGGCAGCTCTGGGGACAGCTGCATTCGGTCCTGCTCCCGCTACTCATCCCCAGGGCTGTGAATCTGCGTCACCAAACCTCTGAAGTTGGGCAGAATCGCCTTAGCGCACCCGGGAAAGGAGTCATGATAGAATGATGGCGGGGCCTGGAACTTCATCCGAGTCTTAGGGGCACCTTTGTTCAATTCACCGAGCACTGTAGTTGCCACCTGCAGCTTTTTTAGCCAGGCTGTGCTGAACGTTGGGGAGTCACGAGCCTTTCCCATTTCTTAGGCAGGAGGCTGAGGTTGAAGTCTGTGGGCCCCCACAGGTGGCTTTGATGAGGCAGAGAGAAGAGAGATGTCACTTCTCCCGATCCATCTGTGCCACCCCGAGGCCAACTGGGAAGGCCAGGGCTGATGAAATCTGGAAAGTCAGTCCTGCTCTTCCCCAGGGTTTCCAGGTACTTTGCCCAGTCTCGCAGCAGAGAACTTCAGGAGTCGGCAAGCAGCGAAATAGAAACAGATTTTATTTGGAGAGTTTTCGAGGAAGGGGAAGGAGGGAGAGCAAATGCGTTCAAGGAAGAACACAGGCTTCTCCAAAGGCGGAGAGGGCACAGTTCCCATCTCAAGAGGGGAGATGCGGCACACATGTGCTCAGGCACATGGGCACAAGCAGCACATGGACCCAGCATATGCCCACCCTTTGTTTGTTCAGGGTGGTTTTTATAGGGTTTTTCCGATGGTACCCCTCATGGGGCTTTCTAGCTGGGTAAGAGTCCGTTGCTAGGGTGGTTGCCAAGGCACGGTGAGGCAGACGGGTAAAGTTAGCTCTGCATTGTCTCTGTTGAAAAAGTAAAACCTAGGGGGCTGGAGTGATAGCACAGTGGGTAGGGCGTTTACCTTGCACATGGCCGACCCAGGTTCGAGTCCCAGCATCCCACATGGTCCCTTGAGCACCACCAGGAGTAATCCCTGAGTGCATGAGCCAGGAGTAACCCCTGTGCATCGCTGGGTGTGACCCAAAAAGCAAAAAAAAAAAAAAAAAGTAAAGCCTGGGGCTGGAGAGAAAGGGTAATTGTGGGCAAACACTGGCCATACAGATGGCCAGCCCAGCTTCAATCCCCAGCACCCCCAGGAGTGACCGCTGAGCATGGCTGGGTGTGGCCCCCAAGCCAAAATGAATTGGAAATAAAGATAAAACAGAGCTGGCATCTTGGGTCTCACAGAGTGCCACACAAGGCCCGCGTCTGTGCAGGGAGCTGCAGTGGCAGCTGGTGCTTCTCTGGCTTCTCATGTGCTCTCTGCTTCCTGGCGAGGAGCCCCGAAAAGAACAGGCATTGGCAGCCCGCTCTTGCCAGGGCACGCAGGCGCCAAGAATTGAACCTGGGTCGGCTGCGTGCAAGACACCGCCCTCGCGCTGTCTGCCCCCATCCTCTTGACATCTGAGTGCCGGCGCAAGTTCTTCAGCTCACTGGTTCCCCAGAAAACTCCGCTCAGCGATGGAGGGACCAGAGCGTCATCCTCAGCGTCCCTGTCGCTTTGCTCTGCCAGGTCCCACGAGCTGCGTTCCAAGGTGGTGTCCCTGCAGCTGCTCCTGTCCGTGCTGCAGAACGCCGGCCCCGTCTTCAGGACGCACGAGATGTTCATCAACGCCATCAAGCAGTACCTCTGCGTGGCCCTGTCCAAGAACGGCGTCTCCTCCGTGCCGGACGTCTTTGAGCTCTCTCTTGCCATTTTTCTGACTCTTCTTTCCAACTTCAAGATGCACTTGAAGATGCAGATAGAGGTATGGGCTGCAGCTTGATGCCTGGTGTTGGGAATCCACTCACACTGAGGTCGAGTTCCTGGCTTGGGACCTGGGCCCTGGGGTCTAGGGGATACTCGGGCTACCTTCCCACACCCCCAAAGGAGAACTCTTTTGGCTTTTTCTTTGGGGGGTGAGGGGGGGTGTCTCACCTGGCAATGCACAGGGGTTACTCCTGGCTTTGCATTCAGGAATTACTCTTGGCAGTGCTCAGGGGTCCATATGGGATGCTGCGAATTGAACCTGGGTCGGCTGCGTGCAAGACAAACGCCCTATCCGCTGTGCTATCGCTCCAGCCCCAGGAGGAGAACTCTTTTGGGTGGATGAGGGAAGACCCTGTGTGAAGTTGGGCCCAGCCTTCTGTGCTGGCCAGAGATCTCTGCCAGGCACGGCTGCGTCGCTTGTCCGCTCTTGATTTGCAGATGGAAGAGAGTTGGTTAGCCTCTGAGAGGTCAGGTTCCACATACAGCCTGGGCTTCTGGTTTCTCTCGAGAAATTGCAGCCCTGATGATGTGTTCCGGGGGCAGCTCCTGACTATGCCCAGGCGCAGCTGACCCCTTCCCTAGGGCCCAGGTGCTCCAGATACCCCAGCAACGCCCCCCCCCCCCCCGAGGCCAGTGTTCGGGTGCTGTTGGCAGAGCACACGCCTGGCTCTTCTACCCAAGAAGGAGAAGGATCACTCCTAGCACCTGCCTGTCCTCCGGCAGCCTTGGGGTTTTGAGCCCAGTTTAAACTACTGTATTCTGGGGTTGGAGTGATAACACGGCAGGTAGGGTGTTTGCCTTGCACGCGACCAACCCGGGTTCGATCCCCAGCATCTTGTATAGTCCCCCAGCATCGCCGGGAGTAATTCCTGAGCGCGGCACCGGGAATTGTGCAGAACCCCTGAGCATCGCCGGCTGTGACCCAAAAGGGGAAGGGGGGAACAAAAAAACCTAAAAAAAACTACTATGTTTGAGGCTGGAGCGATAGCACAGCAGGTAGGGTGCTTGCCTTGCACACTGCCGACCCGGGTTCGATTCCAAGCATCCCATATGGTCCCCTGAGCACTACCAGGAGTAATTCCTGAGTGCAGAGCCAGGAGGAATCCCCGAGCATCGCCGGATATGACCCAAAAAGAAAAAAAAAAATAAACCAACTGCTATGTTCTCCTTCATCTTCCCATCATGCAGGTGTTTTTCAAAGAGATTTTCCTGAACATCTTAGAAACGTCGACTAGTTCTTTTGAGCACAGGTGGATGGTCATCCAGACTCTGACCAGGATCTGTGCAGGTACTTTTGCCCTACGGTGCTTCTCCACTGAACTCGCTCGGGACCCCTTTGGACGATTTCGTTTCCCAAAGTTCAGATGAATATCTCCTAGCTTCTCCCTTTAGAGTTTGTAATGAAAACTTGGTAGAATCCTCACCTCGAAGGCAAATTCTAACCAGTTGACTCATCCTTCAGAGGATGACTTGCTTAGTCTTACTTGCCTGGAACTTTCTGGTATTAGCATCGAAAGCCCCTTGTTCTGGGACAGCTCGTAGTCCCGTAAAATCAGGACCCTATTTAGAAGCTGGTCAGTGTTAGTCACAGGAGCCAAGAGATTGGCGCCAACCCAGTGGTTGGCTGTCAAGGTAATTTACATTTACTTTATACCATGTGATTATATGAATTGTCTGTTATCATACATAATTTCTTAAGTGTCACTGGGGCTGGGGCCATAGTACAGTAGGCAGGGGTGTGGGTTTAATCCCTGGAGTTCCCTGTGGTCTCCGGAGCACCGCCACGAGTGATTTCCTGAGCACAGGGCCAGGAGTAAGCCTTGAGAACCCCCTGGTATAGCCCGAAAAGAAAAAAAATGTTAACACATTGGGACCAGAGTAGTAATGTAGCAGGGAGAGAGGGCACTCAGCAGAATAAGGTTCCATCACTGGCACTCTCTACTGGGCCTACTGAATGCCTCTGGGCACCTCCGCATGTGGCCCAAAATTACAAACCAAAAAGTTTTAATTCAGCTCTTAGAAATGGTTCCCATAATTGCTGTCCTCCTCTTTGCCTTGGGGAGGTGAATCAAGGGTTAGTCTTAGGTGAGCCCTAGAGGAGAACTGGCTGATTGCTGGTCTGGCCAACACAGATTTCCTGTGTGAAACCACCTGAGTCAGTAGTTCCCGGGAGAGAAAAAAAATTTGACAAAGGAGTCTGTTTCATTAGAAAGCACGCCTGCGCTTGAACAGAATTTCTAGTATGTGTCATGTTATTTTCCAAGATGCCCAGTGTGTTGTGGATATTTATGTCAACTACGACTGTGATCTTAATGCTGCTAACATTTTTGAGCGCCTCGTAAATGATTTATCCAAAATCGCTCAGGGAAGAAGCGGACACGAGCTGGGAATGACACCCCTGCAGGTAAGATTCCCGGGAACAGCTGTCGGTGTTTGAAGCGCAGTTATTCCATTGCACAGCCCCGAGACCCGGCCACGTGCGCCAACATGCAGGGCTGTTTGTTGCTGTCACAGCACTTGCCAGTATCTGTGAAGAAGTGACATGTGGGGACCGTGCGGGGAGCGGGAGGGAGACCGTCGCCTTATCAATGTCAGTGACATTGGCATTGAGACGTACGGGATGAGTTCGCTCACAGTCACCTTGCCCCAAATCTGTGAAAGCAGGGTCCCCAATCTCTGGGTCCTGCTGGGTAAGTAGCTCTTTAGTCAGAGGTGGCCTTGAAAGGGCTCCTTGGCTGTGGTCCAGGCTCTTCCCGAAGGTCTCAGGGCCGGGGCTGGGGCTTCGTCTGGGGCATGTGCCTCACATGTGTGAAGCCCCAGGTTGAGATCCTGCATCACAGAAAGGAGGGGAGAAGGTTCCCAGACTACCTGGGATCACATGCAGAAACCTGGTGACTGGCTGTTTCTCCTCCACGGCCTGCTCGTCATTACATTCACAGAGAAGTCTGCTGCCTTAGATGTCTTAGTCGAGAATATTTGCGATATTTTTTAGATGACCTGTAAGTCACATCAATTTTCTGCATTAGGAACGCGACTTTTTATAAAAGCAAGAGGAGCTGGCAAGGTAGTGCGGTGGGTAGGGTTGCACTTTATGTGTGACCGAGCTGGGTTCAGTTCCCAGCACCGCCCCCCGCCCCATAAGGTCCCCCAAGCACCGCCAGGAATGTTCCAAGAGAGCGGAGCCAGGAGTAGGCCTCGAACATAGCCAGAGTGGCCCAAAAAAAGAAATCTTTTTTTTTAAATAAAAGATCAGCAGGGGCCGGAGAGGCAGTAGGGTGGGATGGTGCTTGCCTTACACGTGCCCAACCCAGGTGCCATCCCCAGCTCCACAGACGGTCCCCAGCACTGCCAGGAGTGACCCCTGAGCACCACCTGCTGTGACCAAAACATAAAGAACAACAACAGGGGCTGGAGTGATAGCACAGCGGGGAGGGCGTTTGCCTTGCACGCGGCCGACCCGGGTTTGATTCCCAGCATCCCATATGGTCCCCTGAGCACCGGCAGGGGTAATTCCTGAGTGCAGAGAAAAAAAAAACCTGTTTATTCCCTTAGGATAATTTTCTTTCTTTTTTTTTAAAAAAAGCATATCTTTTATTTATTTTAAAATTGGGGGGGTTTTGTTTTTAAGGAGGAGGGTCACACCCAGTGATGCTCAGAGGTTACTTCTTTTGGTGCTCAGGGGACCATATAGGATGCCAGAGATGGAACCCAGGTCAGCCATGTTCAAAGTGAACATCCTTCCCACTGTACTATCCCTCTGTCCCTACCCCATAGGATGATTTTCTATCAGGTAGAAGAGCAGACATTGTTCTTAAGTCTTTGTGAAAATGCTATGGCATTTGGCAGAGAAGGGAGAAGTTTCAGAGGCTCCCAGGGTATAAACTTGAAGGAGTTACTTGCTCTCTACTGCTGATATGTGCACTCAGAGCCTCTAAGTGCCCCTTAGGTCTGGACTCACCTCAGTCCCCCTGGAGAGAAAGTGAAACACACAGACACACCACTGGGAAACTAAGCCTGTGTAGAGTGTGTCAAGGAGGAGAGAATAATCCTTAAAAGTGTTGGAAGAGGGGCTGGAGCGATAGCGGGGAGGGCGTTTGCCTTGCACGCGGCCAACCCGGGTTCAATTCCCAGCATCCCATATGGTCCCCTGAGCACCGCCAGGGGTAATTCCTGAGTGCAGACCAGGAGTAACCCCTGTGCATTGCCGGGTGTGACCCAAAAAGGAAAAAAAAAGCTAGAGATTGAGCTTCCATATGACCCATCAACTCCATTTCTTGGACTATTCCCCAAGGCCCAGAAACAAAATGGAGAAAAGACAATTTGCACGCTATGTTCCTTGCAGCATTATCCACAATAGCCCAAATCTGGAAACAACCCACGTGTCCAAGAATAGATGCTTGGATAAAGAAACTGTGGTATGTCTACACAGTGAAATATTACTTGGTCATAGAAAAGATAAAGCCATGCAGTTTGCTGCCACACAGAGGGACCCGGAGAGTCTCCCACTGAGTGAAGTGAGTCCAAGGGAGAGAGACAGATGGCCTCTCTCATATGCGGGAGTAAGGAAACCTAATGGGGGCAACAATGCCCAAAGACAGTGAAACAAAGGCCACAAGAACTGGGACTCAGCGGGAAAAACGGATGTTCCCAGGAATATCCCAAGCAGGATGTGGGAAAATCCAACAGGAAGCAAGAGCACGCTTTGTCAGGATGATCCTGCAGACACACCGGGTGACGGCCTGTTTGTCCAGGGCTCTGCACCTGGGCCTATGAGGCTGCAGGTGCTCGTGTGCAGTGCTCAGGTGTGCAGTGCTCAGGTGTGGTGCTCAGGGTGCAGTGCTCAAGGTGTAGCTCTGTATGGTGCTGAGGGAACGCTGAGGGCTCTTGGGTGCATTGGGTGGAAGCGCCTGGTTGCTCGTCTCTGCAGGTGGAATGGAGGGTCTCGGAGAAGCTCTGGGCTGGCCGTGAAGCCTGACTGCCATAGCACAGGGCCGAGAAGTGACCGCAGAGTGAGGGACAAAAACCAGGGGACAGAAGCAACTGGCAGCAGGCAGGGGCCGCAGGAAGGAGAGAACTGAGTGGCCCTCAGGGTCACCGCGGCCAACCAGGGCCAAGGGCCTCCCTGCACCTCCCCACCGCTGGGTTCTTGGGTGAGGGGGGCTGCCCTGCAGTGACCTGCCGAGAACTGGCCCTGAAGACACTTGGCCCAGCGATGGGCTTCCCCCTTCCTTCCTCCCTCCCTCCCTCCTTCCTTCCCTCCCTCCCTTCCCTTCTTTCCTTCCTTCCTTCCTTCCTTCCTTCCTTCCTTTTTTCCCTCCTTTCTTCCTTCCTTCTTTCCTGCCCTCCCTCCCTTTCTTCCCTCCCTCCCTCCCTCCTTCCTTCCTTCATCCTCGTCCCTTCCTCCGTGCTGGCCCTGTAAGGGTGAGAGCGGCAGTTCCCTTCCCGGCCCTGGAGCCCCAGGCTGACAGTGCTCGGGGAAGCGGCCTGAGAGTGGAGAAGCAGGAGCGGGGGTTCGTCCCCAGGAGTGCCAGGGAGCGGGCAGGGTGTTGGGGGGTCACCCGCTGTGAGGGAACCCCTGAGAACTCCTGAATGGAGATGTGGCAGAGGAGCAGGGCCGGAGAGTCCAGAGGCCCGAGTGGCCGTGGGCACTGCCCACCGAGCCTGCTGGCCGTGGGGGAAAGGCCCTCACACCCTTGGGTTCTCTCTCAGCCCCGGGCTTGGCTTCACCCGGGCATTTCTCCTGGGCATGGGCAAAGGCTGTGCCCCCTGGCCGCATGCCTGCTAGAGGACAGGGCCACTGCCGGGGTATGGACGCCCGCGGGCACCACCAGCTGGGCTCCTGGCCAGCGTCTCAGTCAGAGCAGAGCACATGAAGCACTTGGTGTCAGGATGGGCCATGCTGGCCGCCCCAGCTGGACGTGCCCACCCCGCCAGCATCCAGGGTCCCCGGGGGCTGTCCCCAAAGGCCAGATAGACGGCGTCCATGGGCACTGCTCCGGCTCCCCCTCCTGACTGTCCCAGTTGTGTCTGCCTGTGGACACAGCGCGTGGGCTGGCTGGGACGGGCAGGGAGTGTCCACACACACTTCTCCAACCCTCATGGGCCTGGGCTGCATCCACTGGGAGCCAGAGAGTCCCCCTGGGGGGCGCCCCCCACGGGCAGAACAGGGACAAGGGATGCTGCGGGGGTCAGGACCCCCACCCCTGCCAAGCTTGGGGGCAATGGGCATGGCCTGGGCATGGTCTGGGCTGGACCCCAGGCTCTGCACTCCAGGTGTGGCCTGGGGACAGCGGCCACCCAGCTCCCAGCACAGGACACCCCTCCCCAGGGGGCCTGAAGTGGGACAGGGGCAGGAAGGAGTCAGGGGGTCGAATCCCACCCCATGGACCTATTCCTCGAACCCTGGTCCCTGATCCCGGACCCCATCACGTGACCCATCACATGGCCCCGTTCCCCGCAGACACGTCCTGGGGTAGCCTCAGCACCAGGCCTCGGGGATTGTTGGATCTTTGGGGATCCGGGCCCCCTCTGGTGCCTGCACAGGACAGAGGCGCCCGCAGAGCCCTCCTGGGGCCCCTGCCCTGATGCGGTGACGCCCCGCCCCGTGCCCACTGCCCGGCGTTATCCTGCTGGTTCTCTGCCCCAAGGCCAGGGGAGGGACAGGAGGGAGGGCAGCGAGGACAGCTGTGACCTGCCTGAGCGCTGGTCCCTGAGGGGACACCAGCCACCCCTTCTCAGGGCTCCAGCCCTGCCCAGTCCAGCTGGGCAGCTGCCCCCGCTGACCAACCTACTTCTGTCCACCTGGAGCTCTGAAAGAGCCCAGGGCAGCCCCCAGGGGCAGTGCTGGGTCCTGAGGTTGCAGCCAGCAGCCAGCAGGTGGCGCAGGAGAGTCCCGCAGGGGCCGGCGGGGCAGGGACGGAGGACAGGAGGTGGGGGACAGGGGACAGGGGAGAGGTGATGGGGGACTGGGGATAGGAACAGGAGCTGAGGGGCAGTAAGCCCCTGGACCTGGGGCCTAAGTCTATTTGTCCCAGTGGGGAGAATGGTGCTTGCGCCACCTGTTGATCACTGGTGGGAGTGCGAGGTGACCCTCCCCCCACAATGGGCTGACTCTGGGGTCTGGTCAGTGGCTGGTGACCGTGGCTGGAGACGCTGCTGGCGGGGGCTGTGGAGGGCTGAGTTGGGGTGGCGGCGGCAGTGGGGGTCACAGGCAGCTCATGAGGCATAGGGTAGGGGCCCCTTTCCCAGCAGGCCACTCCTGGGGTCAGCACACCCGGTCGGGCATCCTCGCGGGGGTCGAGGTTGTGGGGATCCGCCCAAACCAAGAGCTCCCAGATCATCTGCTCTCATGGCTGCTGGGCGACGTCCAGCTGTGACCCTCAAGAGACCAGCAGTCTCGTGTGTGACCTCAGCTTCCAAGTCCAGGCGTGGAGTGAGGCGTGTGTCCATGTGTCCCTATGGGGCCCGGAGGAGGGGCTGCAGCCCCCTGCCTGGGCAGCGCCCCTGGCCTGTACCCAGCCTCCTGCGTGCAGGCAGAAAGGGACAGCTCTGTCCTGCCCACACCCGCGGGTCTGACCCTCGGATATCAGGCGGGGGCCCAGGGACCCCCAGCCCTCCTGCTGTCCTCCTTGGGGTCCCTGCTGATCTGCGGCTGTGCTTGGGTGCTGGGGCCCAGCACCAGGGGCGCGAGGGCCGCTGGCTTCTGTCCCTTGCGGAGTGACCATGCTGCCAGAGCCCCGGGGACCCTCTGGGACGGACACCGATGCGGGGTCTGTAGGGCCGTGGGTCTTGCTAGCTGTTCACGGGCACCATTACACTGGCGAGCAGAGAGCCAGGAGAAGCTGCTCTGAGCCGGCTGGGCCAGCGGGGAGTGGCCGGAGAGAAGGGCTGGTCCAGGAGCTCAGAATGGACAGGGGCCAGCAAGGGCTGACCAGGGGCAGGGCTGGAGCCCCCGAGGACTCCGGGTATGGCCCAGGCCTTCCCGGCCTCCCATCAGGCGAGGGGCGAGGTGGGTGAGGCTGGACCTGGCCAGCACCAGCCTTCCTGGGGGGGGGGTAGTTGGTCTCCGGGGGACACGTGTGCCCACGTGCATGGGGCTGGCGTGCACGGGGCTGCGTGTGCGAGTTCTGCCGGCTGGACAGCTCTGGGCGCAAGCTGCGGGACACATGTGTGTGGACGCCGTGCGCAGTGGTGCGCAGGACGCTGTCCACTGGTCCCAGGCCCAGGCGAACCAGGGCGGGAGCGCACGTCAGGGGCGAAGGGTCACCTGGCAGCCCCCCTGGCCCGCAGCCTACCAGGCCTGGCCTGGCGCTCACCCCAGCCCCGCCCTGAGCTGTCACTCGGGCAGGCTCCGGTCTGCGATTGGCTGCTGGCTGCGGGGGGGTGGGACACCCGCAGGAGGCCTCCGGGCCGGTGCCCAGAGGCGCCCTGTGAGGGACACGCGGCCTGTTGAAGCCCAGGGCATGTGCTCATGTGTCCACGTCTCTGGGAGCAGCATGTGTTTGCTTACATGTGTGTACACATGTGCTAACACGTGTGTGCACGTGTACACACATGTGAGCCTGTGGGTGTATGCTTGTGCCTACATGTGTATGCTCACATGTATGTGTGTGCTCACGTGTGTGCTCACGTGTGTACTCATATGTGTGTATGTGTGTGCTCACACATGTGGACATGCGTGAGCATGAGCAGAACACCGTTGAAGCAGAAGCTCATGGGGCAGCCGTGAAGCCACAGAGTTTCTGGCCCAGGACAGACCAGAGCCCCCAGGGGCCCCAGCAGAGCCGGGGTGGATGGCCAGGACTCTTCTGAGCCCCTCGGGCTGGACACTGGGCACTCAGTGCAAGAGAGAGTGGACAGGGGCTGGCGGGGCCTCAATGGCCAGTGGTGGCCACTGGTTTGGGAGTGGGGTCCAGGAGCTCAGGACCTCAGCCTAGGGGGGGGGACACCGCAGGGGGCCTGGAGCTGCTGGGCAGGTGTCTCTCCCCTTCCATATACTGAGCCCAGCCGACCTGAGAGCCAGCGCGATACGGGGCGGTCAGACCTCAGAGGCCACTGAGGTGGTGTGGACAGACGGTGACAGTGGCTCAGTGGCCACGCACAAGGCCAGGCACACATCAGAGCAGATGGCAGTGGGCTGAGGCCCCAGAGCCCAGGCTGACCAGTGTGCCCCTAAGGCACAGACCCGGGCAGAGTCTGGGCAAATGGCCGGCTGTCCTCTCAGCGGGGAGGCGGTGACCAGCCGTGCCCCTCTAAAGCTACACCCACCCCGCCCCGGCCTGCCTGCCTGCCCGGCGCCTCTGCCCGTGGCCTCCCCACGACTCTGGTGCATTCCTTCAGACCCAACTTACTGGGATAGAGAGAGAGCACAGTGGGGAGGGCTCTCGCCTTGCACACGGCACCACCAATGGGCCCTTGAGCCCTGCCAGGAGGGGTCCTGAGCACAGAGCCAGGAGTAGGCCCTGGTCACTAAGGGGGTGGCTGTTAAAAAACAAAATAAACAAAAATTATATTTATGGGGCTGGAGCGATAGCACAGCAGGGAGGGCATTTGCCTTGCATGCGGCCGACCCGGGTTGAATCTCCAGCATCCTGTAGGGTCCCCTTAGCACCGCCAGGAGTCATTCCTGAGTGCAGAGCCAGGAGGAACCCCTGTGCATCGCTGGGTGTGACCCAAAAATAAAAAAAAAATAAAAGGTAAAAAAGGTAAAGGCCCTCCCGTTGATCATCGATTTGCTCGAGCGGGCCCAGTAACATCTCCATTGGAGACTTTGT
>JAOXYA010479303.1:0-16547 GCA_028565675.1 Sorex palustris | reverse complement strand
GGAAATGTCATTATATTCAACTCTGTTCCATTGGATCAGCGTGAGATACAGTTACAAACTTTCATGATTCCCTTTCAATCATACAATGATAAAGCACACATCCCTCCACCAGTACACATTTTCCATCGCCATTGTTCCCAGTGTCCTTCCCACCACCCTCACCCCATCCCATCCTGTGCCTCTGTGGCAGGTACATTCCTTCTTATTCTCTCTCTATTTTGGGTGTTATGGTTTGCAATACAGAAACTAAGAGGCCATCATGTTCGGTCTTTAGTCTACTTTCAGCACATATCTCCCTCCAAGCATCATTTACTTAGTGGTACTTTCTCTATCTCAACTGCCTTTTCTCCCAGCATGTGGGACCAACTTCCAAACTGTGGTGTGATCCTCTTGTCCCTTGTCTCTACTGTCCTTAGGTGTTAGTCTCATAGTGTGCTACTTTATATTCCACAAATGAGTGCAGTCATTCTATGTCTGTACCTCTCTTTCTAATTCATTTCACTTAGCATGATACTCCCCATGTCCATCCAAGAGTGGACACTTTGCTTGCAGCTTGAGGAGTAAAGCACTCATCTTTCACTAGACAGTGAACTGTTCACTACAGACACTTCTCTAGATGCCCTTTCTCTGGAAGAAGAAATAGCCTTCTCTTTCCAGATTCCTCTGCAGTTTTGTCTTCACTGAAAACTGAACACCCAAGAGGATGGAGCAGATGTGGCTTATTAATAAATCCCCTTTTAACTTTTTTTAATCACATATTTACAGTATTATAGGATTTTGGGTTTTTTTGGTTTTATTTTTCGGCCACACCAGGGAGTACTCAGGATGGACTCCTGGCTCTGCGTTTAGGAATCATTCCTGGTGATCGGGATGACCTGTGCTGTGTGAGGAGGTGACCTGTGCAGAGCGAAGGGTCCATTCGGAGTTGGCTGTGTGCCAAACAAATGCCCACACTCCTGTACTTCTCTTGAACTCTGGATACAGGAGTCAGCTTCACACCTCTAGATGTGTATAAGGCTTGCTGCCCTTACCACCAAAGTTATTCTGTTGACTTGCTTATTTATTTTTGTTTACTCTTGCCTCAGAACTCAGGGATCAACCCTGGTGATGCTTGGGGGATCCAATGAGGTTCCAGGGTTTGAGCCCTCCATGTCTGTTGTATACTCCCTGCCTGCTGTACTATTGCTCCAACCCCCATCACCACAAACATTCTATAAATTCAAGAAATATTTATTGAATATCTGTTTGCCAGTCACAAGGTCAACATAAATATCAAAGTGAGTTGCACTTTGACTATTGGTATAGACATATTATATAGGCATATTATTTGACTCCGGTTTCACGCCTTTTTGCGAAATTTATTATGTAATTCTAAAGAACATAAATTTAAATTAGGGAGTGAACTGCAGAAATTTATATTTTCTATATACCAGCAAGTATATAATGATGAAAAGTCAAATCTCTTTTTACAAGAGCTGATAGAAATACTTGCCAAGAGTCCTTCAATGTAATGCACTCTCATTATAAATCTTAGTAAGGCAATTAATGTTTTTTTAGCTAGATTTTTATTGATATATATATAAAAAGAAAGACATCCTCCCATTCTTCCCCCCCACTCCCCCATATACACATATACGCACACAAACCACTGGGAATTCATCTAATTTGACAGGCCTGAAAGCAGTTAGTTTGCTGCTAAATTTTCACCCAGAGATATAAGGAAAAAGAGTATTCTGGTACTTTCTGTCTGATTATAGCTGGAGGAAAATGTGAAGATTTTGCAGTTTCCAAAATGCTTTGGCCACAACAAAGAACATAAAATTTGAGTTGACAGGAGGTACTGAGAAATTATTCCCTTACACTCTCGAAATCTTTCATTAGATTGTACTTTAAAAGTGAAAAGTGTTAAAAATCAAGCCAGTGAGTCATTAAGAGAAAAAAAAAGGTGGGAGGGTATTTATTCTGACAGTTGAGGGCAAACCAATATCACCCACCTCTAAGGGAAACCAAGGAATCATCCCTCAGATTGCAGTTTTCCAAGTCCTTTCTCAGTCACTTCATTCAAATAGCTGAAGTTAGTAGCTGGGCTGTGAACACCCAGGGCAATTGCATTACAGAAACACAATGAGATCAGGAAGCAGAAATTCAAGTGAATGATGAGCTTCCTCCCTTTGGTGCTTATGATAATTCTGGAGCAAACACAACTGGGCTGAGAGAGAATGCTCAAGGCCCATGGCTTCTTTCCTCCAACCCTTTCCCAAGGTGTATGTGGCTGTGTGTGTGTGTGTGTGTGTGTGTGTGCGCGCGCGCGCGCCCTCACATGCACGGGTCTCTCAAGAAGACATGGCTCTGAACTTATTTTTTCCCACCTGTATGTAAATGGAGTTGATACAGGTTTTTATTTCATAGCATTGTTGTGAGAATTAATATCCTTGCTTTGCAAGACTTGGGGACATACTTTAGAAATTATCTATAAATATTTGCAGGGGGAACTAAAAGTAAGAAGCATTTGAATACATAATATATAGCTGCGGTGGGGGGAAGGGGGTTCCCAAGCAGTGCTCAGGAGTCCCCATGACTAGTCCCTGCCTTACTCAGCACGGCTGTGCAAGGGCCTGAGAGCCGGGTGCTTGCTGCTGACTTGGGGTTACTCAAGCCAGAGTGTGCGGGGGTCATCAAAGCCACACTGCCAGGAGCCCCTGCCTGTAATATTCCAGGCATGTGCTCCAGCCCTTTGGGCTTTCCCCTGGACCTGGAATTTAAATATTAAGAGAAAGAATATTGTCCAGTGCCAGAAATACCAAGGAACAAGAGAGGTGAGGCCTCTGAGGCCAAGGGGTGCCCAAGGCAAAAAAAAACTTATGGGTTCCAAGGTCAGAGTTTTCAAAGATCAGCTAATGAATGTCCTTGCTTTGCGACTTGTTCTTGGGAAGTGCATAATAAAGTCACAACCCCCGATAAAAAATCATGGGGGAAACCAGTGAAAGAGGAGGCCTCAGTTTACCCTTGCCAGCTACTGGGAGTAGTCCAACTTTTGGCTGGCCTGCAAATTTTTTGACTCCCTGCAAATTTGTGGACTTTTCTGATCAACAGGGAGTTAACAACTGTCCATCCTAAAACTCTTCCCCAGAGCTTGTGCTCACAGGGAGGCTGAGATAATGAACAGTGCCCAAGGCAGATGGGCAGAAGGACTCAAACAGAAGACCACCCTGGAAATTCCCTGTTTCTCTCGAATTTGTCATTGATGAGAAATGCAAAGAGCTTTTAAAAAAGGCTACAGAAACCCTGACTTTTTTTTTTCTTTTTGAGTCATACCCGGCAATGCACAGGGGTTACTCCTGGCTCATGCACTCAGGAATTACTTCTGGCGGTGCTGGGGGGACCATATGGGATTCTGGGAATTGAACCCTGGTAGGCAGCATGCAAGGCAAAAGCCCTACCACCTTACCTGCTGTGCTATCACTTCAGCCCTAACAAACCTTTACTTTAATTTATTCCTATGCAAAGTTCTTTCCTACTTACGAAAAGCTCCTTTTTCTTTTTTTTTGCTTTTTGGGTCACACCCAACAATGCTAAGGGGTTATTTCTGGCTTTGCACTCAGGAATTACTTCTGGCGGTGCTTGGGGGACCATATGGGATGCTGGAAATCGACCCCGGGTCGGCCGCGTGCAAGGAAAATGCCCTACCCGCTGTGCTATCGCTCCAGCCTGCGAAGCTCCTTTTCTATTCTCTTCTACTTTCCAATGATCTTTTCTAATTTCCATGAGTCTGAGCATCGTTATTATTCAATATCTTCATTCTCAAAAATATTGAAGAACCTGGGAATTGCAAAGGACCAGAGGCCAGCCGCGGCCGCTCCTGCCTCACCTGAAGCAGCACCTAACTGCTTCCATACGGTTTCAAAAGCCAGAGAAAGCATTTGTTAGCATTTTCTTTTATTTTAACGGGTCGGGTGGGGTCATACCTGGAAGTGATCAGGGGAGTCTGCATTGCCAGAAACTGAACCTGGATCAGCCATATGCAAAGCATGCCCCTTAACCCGTGTGCAATCTCTCTGGTCCTATTTTATTGTTTGTGACTCACACTTAGTGATGCTCAGGGGTTGGTTATTCGTGGCTTTGTACCCAGGAATTACTTTTAGGCAGTGCTCGGGGGGACCCTATGGGATGCTGGGGATCAAACCTGGGTTGGGCATGTGCAAAACGTTTGCCTTACCTACTAGACCGGACTGTCTCTCCAGTTCTCGTATTTTATTTTAAAGACAGCTACCCCATTGGCCAATGCTCCTTTGGGGTTGCATCTTACAAATTCCATTAAACTATGGTTCTTATGGTGGTTTCTTTAAACTCAAAAAAGGTTATTACGGTCACTTCTGTGAGGTTTAGTTAATTTTTATTTCTTTCCACACTTCAATTTTATTATCTTAAGGCAGTTTAAAATTATTTCATGCATCTTTGTCTTTGCTTTTAATTTGTGTGCAGGAATCTGCTCATTGGTGTGAGTAATTTTAAATCTCTTACAGAATAGCCTGTGGTAACTTTAAATAAAATTTGCATCTCTTAGGGTATTCTGTTTGAGCACTGGGCCCCCAAACAAGTTATGCTGAAACCCCACCTTCAAGTGAATTTTAGATACTTCCATCTCCAATTCAAATACTATGTATTTCAATATATATGTGTGTATGTATGCATATATAGATACATTATACATATTCATATACATATATGCATATAAAATTCTCCTGAAATTAAGAAAGCAAATTTAATCTACAGTTTGGGGAGGCCCAGAGCAGAACAAGGCACATCACAGAATGCTATAATCATTTGCTATTTTTTTTTGGCTGGGGGAGGGGGGGGCGTCACACTCAGTGCTACACTCCTGACTCCTGGCTCTGCACTCAGGAATTACTCCTAGTGGTGCTCAGGGGACCATATGGAATGCTGGGAATTGAACCCGGGTCAGCCACTGTGCTATTGCTCCAGCCCCAACAGTAATCATTTTCAATTTTACTCTACTGTTATTTGTGTTGCTTTTATGTCCCTTCTGACTAAATACTTTATATATTGCCCACTTCACCTTGTCCCAGAACTTACGTGGACATCGAATTACTCTTTGTAGATCGATTTTAATATTCTCACGTCTTCAACTTGTGCTTTAAAGCTTAGCTCTAGGAAGCAAAATTCCTTTCCATTTCAAACTGTGGTAAAAACTTTCCAGTAGCTTGAGACCGTTCCAGACATGCTAAGACTATCATCAGACTGAGTTTTTTGGGCCTGGGACAACTGTTAGACTGTGGAAGCCACCGCTATTGAGTTCCAGCTAAGGACAGCTTCCCCCTAGACTTGGGCCACAGGACACCTGGATTCCTCAGTTGGCTGCTGTTTCCTTTGCCACCAATTCACACCCAGCTGCAGGCCCATAAATTCTCACAATACAAGCTCATCCTCACACCAAGGCTGGCAGTGTTCTGTTAGGCAAAGGCTGGTGAGTTGGACTTCCCTGGCATTATCACCAGGAGAGTCAACACCGTCTTTATTTGGAAAGAGATAAAAAGATCCCAAGTTCCTCAACTATGGTGAAATTCAGAGTGGTTGTAAAACTGGTTTTTACATGAAAAAATAAACCTGTTATTCTGTTGATAATGGCTCAACTTCATTAAAAGATAAACATGGCTTTTATGTGGAAATTTATTGCAATTTCATATTTAGCTGCGTGTGACTATTTTTGGTTATGGGGTACACCGGTCTGTGATCAGGCTTACCTCTGGACATTGTACTCAGAAATCACTCCTGGGGATGCTGGGCGACCCTACCGGATGGTGTCACAAATCAAACCAGGGTTGACAGATCTACCTGACACGCTTTGCCTGCTAGCACCCTCCCTGCTGCATGGTCTCTCCCACCCTGCTTTGATTTTTGAGGTGCCAGGGATCATGCAAGGCATGATTTCTCTGCTGAGCCATACTCTCTGTGGTCACCTGTAGTATTTAAATCACAGTTAATCTTCTATTTTATTATATTATTGCTGGGCTGGCGCGATAGCACAGCGGGTAGGGCGTTTGTCTTGCACCGTGCCCCTCTCGGAGAGCCCCACAAGCTGCCCGAGAATATCTCGCCCACACGGCAAAGCCTGGCAAACGACCCATGAGGTATTCCATATGCCAAACACAATAACAACAAGTCTCACAATGGAGAGGTTATTGGGTCCGCTCGAGCAAATCGATGAACATCGGGAGGACAGTGCAAGACAGTGCTATTGCTGGGGGGCGGTGTCGCACTCTGAAGTCCTCAGAGCTTACTCTTGGCTCTGCTTTCTGGGATCACTTCTGGGGGGCTCAGGAGAATGAATGAATGAAGTGGGGGGGGTTGAACTTGAGTCAGCTGCGGGCAAGGCAGACGCGGTTGCGTGCAAGGTGAACCCACAGCACTATATACATCCGTTCATTCCGATTTTATTATTAATCTATATAGGCTGCATTAAAAAGTGGGGTTTCGGGGAATCTGGTGGTTACTTCTGTGCAGAAGCGCTGGCAAACTGCCCGCGGCACCTTTGCTTGGGGCATGACAGCAGGTGACTCGTGCGCGGGCTTCCCCGACGTACTTACCCGAGCCGGCACGAATGAGGCCTCGGGCTGCGCAGGTGTGGCGCGCCAGCCTTGCAACCACCGCGCACTCGGCCCCTTTCTGCACAGGTGAGTGAGGGCAGTCACGACCTTCCACGCCGTTGCCTCCAGCCCCGCGGGCCCCGCAGCGGGATGCGCCAACAGGTTCTTTTCCTCCAAGGTCCTGCCAACTGCCTGGCGCAAAACGGTCACCGGGGATCCTTCCTGGTCCTGAGTCCGGGTTCGTGGTCGCGCTCAGGGCCAGGACAGTCGGGAACAGCCGCCCAATCCCCTCCCAACACCTTCTTCCCCTGGTGCTCCCGGCGGCTGCGCCCGGGACTGCAGCTCCCGGTGCCCTTCTCACGCTGGGTGAGGGGTCCCCAGCTGGGGTGGGGACAGCAAAGCGAGCGTCCCCTCGCGGATCCTCTCCGCCCCCCCCCCCCGGCTTTGGACCCTGCGGTGGGCGACCGCGGTGACAACGTGCCCGGCGGGGCCGCCCCGGGGTGGGGGTGGGGATGCGGGGAGCACCTGGCCACCTGCGTGCGTCCTCCCGGAGCGCGCCCCTCCCCTGGCCTCGCCTGGGGAGTGTTTATCTGAGCCTCTGCTCCCGGCTCTTTTTCTCTTTCACTTTTCTTTTCGTCGGGTGGGGGTGTGGGGGGGAAGAAGGGTTGGGACTCCCGGGTTCAGGGAACTCCAGCTTGACCCGCGGAGGTCCCAGCCCATCGCCCTGGACGCGAGCGGGTGGCGGCACCCAGGCGGGCAGCGCAACCTGCGGCCCCCTCCCCACTCCCGCACCCCGGGACTCCTGCGGGTCCGCTTTGGGACGGAAGGTGGTGGAGGGTGGAAGGGCTGGGGGGCTTCCCCCCACCCCCATCCCTCGAGCGCCCCAGCCTCGGGCCCCTCCCAGGCCGGCGGGACCCACCCGGCTCCCCTCCGACGGCTGCGCCCCGCCCTCGGCTGGGGAGCGTTTGGCGCCGACTCCAGTTTTCCTCGGTGGTGCGGCAGCGTGCGCCCCTCCTGCCCCACTGGTCCTCTCCCGGGGGTGGTCGCTCTCCCCTGCCGCGGGGCGCACCTCGCACGGGTCCCCGCCAGGCGCTCCCGGAGCGCTGGGCCCGCAGCCGGCGAGCACTGGGCGGCGCTGGGCACCCGACAGCGCGGGCGGCGGGGAAGCGGCGCGTCCGCCCGGCCTCGAGCTCCGGAGAAGACGCGCTCCCGAGCTCCCCGAGCGCGTAGTTCTGCAACTAAGAGAGCGCAGAAAAGTTCAAGAAAGGTACCGCAGATCTTCGCTTCTTCCCCGACCCCTCGCAGACACCCCGCGCGCGCCGGTGCAGACCTGGCTGCCAGGGTGCGCGCGCGCCTCGCTGTCCTCTTCTCTCTCTTTTTGGCAGAAGCCAGTGACTCCCGCTGCCACCCCTCCTGGGAACGGGACACTTGTCTTCCTAGGGAGAGGAGTTTGCAAAAACGGTCCGTGCTTGGCAGTCAAGCCCGGGTTCCTCATAAGCGCTCCGACTCTGGACCATGCAACTTAGAAGGAGCATTTCAAACGCGGGGGTTTGCCTTGCAACTGCTCTTTTCTAGAGGTGACCACAGGAAAGCCAGCTAATTTTTTTTTCAAGCGTTCTGGAAATTGCACGCTGCAGAGTATACCGGTCCTTTGAATTTGACTTAGATAATTTCATGCATTTAAATTGTTCCCTTTAAAGTATGTCCAGGGCTATCGATATTCACGAACGATGCTTATAGCAGATTCTGAAACCGTGAGTCAGGAGTTTCGAAACTGGAAGAACAGCCTTGTCACTATTTTCCAGTGAAGGCTATATAAAGCTTCTTCCAATGTCACGAGAATGTAATAAGGGCCAGGCCAGTACGCTGGGCACACTGGTGGCTTCAATAGGCTTTAAAAAAATTTTTTTTTTAACGGAAGGAAGGGATTGTTACAGAGCGCTTGCCTTGCACGTGGCTGAGCCTGGTTCCATCCCCGCACCCCATATGGTTCCCGAGCCCAGCCAGGAGGGACCCCTCAGCACAGAGAGCCAGGAGTAAGCCTGAGCAGACTGGGGTGCGGCCCCAAGCCTAAATGATTCGCTGCCAAGGCGAAACTACTTTATTGAGAAGGAGGTGCGATCTGCCTAAGGTAAACTGTCATTTTATAGCAGGAGCAGAGGGAGGCGCGGCCCATAGGGAAGGCGAGGGGAAATGCAGGACTATTTCATCCAGTTAAGAAATCTCAGGAAGTTCTCATGGTTCCTAAGCGGTGGAGCAGTGTCTTCATGCTCTAAATTTCCCTCATGCAAAGGGAAAGACCGTTGCTACAGGATCGTCTCTGACACAGTGGCCAGGAGGGGAAAACTGGGCGTTGGTGGGCGGGGACTGTCACTCACTGTCCCACCTGCTGCGCTATGCCTCTTGGAAAGCTCCGGTAAAACCCACAGGGTTTTTCCCTCAGGGTTTCCAGGATTACTGGCAGGTTGAAGTACAGCAGCTTGGTGTTTTGTTTTCGTTCCTGAAATATGCGCATGTACATACAAACATATGTGTGCATAGAGGTTGTCAGCGTCACAGCGCAGAGTGTAGTCAGTGATATAGCTGTCTATAAGCTACTTTGTAATAACGGGGCTGAGGGTGAGTGACTTAAAGTTTGGGTAACTAAAGTTTGAAAATTAATGGAAGGCTTTTCGAAACTGGAAGTACAGCCTTGTCGCTTTTGCTAGGGTCTGCTCAGTTGGTTTTTTTTTTTCTTTCTTCTTTTTCATATAGAAAAACTCAGCAAAGCCCTACAATGTGACTTAATTGGATATCGGGAGAAAAATAATCCCAGCTTTAATCTACTTTTTTAATGGGTATGGGGCTGATGGCAGTCTTAACTGTTTTCATTATCTCCTCCCCTCTCCCCCCCCCCACAACTTCCTTCCTTCCTTTCTGCCTGCCTGTCCGCCTGCCTTCCAAGACCTTTCTATTCTTGCTTTCTTAGAATTGGCTTATTATGTAACCGTGGTTTTGAAAATTAGTTAATAATAACATGGAGCATTGCCATTAGTCATTAGCACCAGTTTAGTGGATTACAGGAATTGGTTTGAATTATACCTAACACCTGTTGAGTTCTGTACCAGATTTTATTCCAGACAGGTCTGTCTGGAATTTTATTCCAGACATGTCTGTCTGGAATTTTATTCCAGACATGTCTGTCTGGAATATTCCTGTGGTGGTAGGGACTGTTAGTTGTAGCAGAAGAAACTAAAATTTAAGAACAGTTTAGTAGCTTTCCCAAAGTTACAGATCTAAAAAGTGGAAGAGTTGTGACATAATAGTGACTTTTACTACTTAACTGTATTTAATTATATGCTACTTTATTATATACGTATATTCTAAATATATGTAGTACTCCATTGCGTTGCATTATATGAAAGAATGTTTTGTTTGAAGTGATTCACTGGAATAAATTGTAGGGAGACTCTGATCTCATTCAATTCAGCAACATTATTTGCACACCTCTTGTATCTGGAGGTAGGTATGTATATGCACATATTTTCTACATAGTTTAATCTGGACAGATACAAAATCATGGATATTTATGGGGAATATTGTTTTCCAAAAAATATTGGTCTCAAGTTGACAGTAACACCAATATTGCAATTTAATGCAGTATTGCAGGTGTTAGAATGTTAGTTCAGCTTAGTTTAGTTTGGAGGAGGTGCTACATGTGGTTTTGTTCAGGGGACCATGTGCTACTGGGAAACAAACTCAGGCCCCCCCACAGCAAGTCATGCGCTCTGGTCTATTGAGTGATAGCCGCAGCCTAGAATCTTCATTCTAAATGATTGGATGGTGTTTGGCAACTAACATTTTCATGGTATGTTTTGAGATGATTTTTAAGAGCGAGTAACATTCACAAGAGTGTCTCGAGGGGTCGTTGGCTCACTAGAAGAATGTCTTTTATGCTCCTAAATGAAAGAAAGCATTTGTCTGATTTACACCCATTTTTGTCCATTGACTGTGTTGACAGAAGATAGGCGAATGTGGCCTACTGTTCTTGGTGTTTGTATATCTCTACGTACTGTCAGCTCATCAATCCAATAGAAGGTTATGATACATGGGGAACTGGAGCAGAAGACTTTCCTGTTACATCAATGAAGATGGTGTAGCCAATTACATGGGAAGCCCCTTTTTCTAGAGATTTTGGTCTGAGTATTGGCAAGTAGCCAACTCCTTCAGTTCAGTATTACTTTATCTACAGATTACTCTACAAGATTACTCTGAGGGCCTGACTGAGGTTGAACATTCAGTTCTTACTGCGCTTCTAATTGGATGAATGGATCATTGGGAGGGAGATATTCCTGAGGGAAAATCAGAGGACGTTAGTGATCTTTAGCTAGTCCTGGCATGTATTCATTACTATTTCATAGTGACTTTTACTAGTTAATGATAATCAATTACATATTTTTGCATACTTACTGCTGTTGGGAATGTACAATTACATACATTCGTTGGGTCAGATGATGATTTTTTTTGGGGGGGGTCACACCCGGCAATGCTCAGGGATTGCTCCTGGCTTTGCACTCAGACTCAGGAATCACTCCTGGCGATGCTCAGGGGACCATATGGGATGCTGGAAATGGCACCTGGGTCGGCCACGTGCAAGGCAAACACCCTACCCGCTGTGCTATTGCTCCAGCCCCCAGAAGATGACCATTTTTAAGAGTTACTCAGTGTTGGAACGAATGGAGGGGGAAAGAGTCTCTTTGTCCTCATTTCAGCGCAGCGCTACCCAGGTCCTGGGTTTGTTCCTGGAGGCCGAGGGTGAACTGCATGCCCCGCCCGCCCTCCAGTGGTGTCCCACCCTCACATGCGGCGCTGGCTTGCACACTCTTGGTTGGGATGCTTGCACATACCTGCCCGAGATCACGTGGGGCTGCGGTGCCAGGGACCCCAACAGCAGTGCCCCCCGGGACGCCTCTAGCAGGTGGGGCAGGGACCTGACGGGCAGTCTCGTCCTCTGAGAGGTAGCGCTCACTACTGCGCCCCACTCCTGTTGGGGGTGCCTTTTCCCCCAAGCTTTCACCCTGCAGACTTACAGGTGGTGTCTGGAGCGCCCCCTTTCGGAGGGAGCCAAAATTAAGGATGGTGTAGACCAGTGATGCCCCTCAGCTTTGTATCCTGGTGGGGGGTGGGGAGTGTCTCTCTGGCACACGGGTTGTCCCTAGTCTGGTTTGTCCCCGAGTCTTGGACCTTGCCCTCCCATCTGTGTGGTGTTTACCTGTGGTTACCTGTGGTCTCTTGACATGTCCCGGAGACCCAGTGACAAGGGCAAATGGCCCTCAGTTGAGATATGCTGGTATACACCACTTACAAGGAATTTTTAAAAAATCGTCTGTATGAGCCACTCCTATTATTTCCCCTTCCCAGAGCTGAGGTTCCTCCAAGTGCAGACAGCGGCAGGGACCAGGAGAGTGACAGAGCACTTTGTCACAAAAGAAATATAAAAAGGGCAACTGAAACTGAAAGTGATGGTGGTGGAGGAATATGGATCTGGGGTGAGCTGGTGCTCCCTCCTGGAGAAACCCACAGTGCTTGTGGGCCCTGCTCACCCCAAGGGATCTTCTGCCCCCACATTTCACTCCAAGTTCATTTAATAGACGCTTGAGAGGTTAAAAGCTGCACAAGCTTGAGAAATGTTCGAATTATTCTTTTTAAACCAGGCATTATATGGTTAGACTCTTTGTTTGTTTGTTTTGGGTGGGGGCGGGGACCCCTCTCTGCAGTTCTTGGGGTGCACCACTGGCTCTGTGTTCACCGTGGTGGGGCTCAGGAAATCACTGGTTTGCCAGAAGTTGGACTCAGCATAGTACATTCTTCCCAGCTGTGTCATATCTCTTGTGCCAGTTACGCAGTTTACAAAGGAACCCTCCACCTGCTCCTAACTGACAGAGAGGACCATGTGCATTGATATTCAGTTATTGAAATCGATAATTTAATTGCTAGAGAGTGCTCTGGAGGCCAGACATTATCAGTACTCTACCCAAATAACATATTAACTTTTGATACTTATTAGGCATGTGATTAGAGCTATCCATCATAACTGCCAAGCGGAGTCAGATTGGTAATAACACTCTGACAAGAGATTTCTTCAACTTGGTATTTCAAATGTCCCTTTCTTTGGCAGCTTGGAGAGGCAAGACAGGATGAAATTCTGAATGGGGGAAAGATGAGTCTTTCTGTCGGGTGGGAGGAGGGTGAAGAGGAAGTGGGAATGCAAAATGTGCTAGAAATCTGCTGGACTGTGGCTTGTTTCAGTCATTTCTTTGGTGAAAAGGAGGGTGTGGGCGGTAGTGGATTTGGACCCAGTTCCCTTTGGAACTCTCTGTCTGTACATAGCCTGGAAAATTCTGGAGTTCCCCAGAGCGCTTGTTCTCCACTTGGAAGATCTCTTGTTCTGGTTCAGCATTACCACCATGACCTACCCTTGGCATCTGGGTCTCTAGGACTAATTGTGCTTAATAAAACTTGTGGGGAGGGTGCTGAATTGAGGAGGCAGGCTTAAGAGAGACACCCCTGAGAACACCGGGCAGTGGGTTCCGGAACGTCTTGGCTGTCTCCTTTTCCAATCTCAATGCAGTCACTTCTACATGCAAGGCTCTTCTAGTCACAGCTGCAGTCACTTCCTCCACATTTTCATTCATTGTCACCCTCTGCCTCTGAAAATCTACCACCTGCCTCCAACTCCATCCCCTGTAGCCTGTACTTCATCCTGCTGCTGCCCAGGGAAAATGATTTGTGTCCACTGTAGCACTTTAGCAACTGTTTTCCTGTTGTTCATCGATTTGCTTGAGCGGGCACCAGTAATATCTCCAATGTGAGACTTGTTGTTACTGTTTTTGGCATATCAAATACGCCACGGGGAGCTTTCTAAGCTCTGCCATGCGGACGGGATACTCTCAGTAGCTTGCCGGGCTCTCCAAGAGGAACAGAGGACTCAAACCTGGGTCGGCCACATGCAGGCAAATGCCCTACCTGCTGTGCTATTGTGTCCACACCTGAATTTCTTTGAAGTGGGTGTCATTTCCCTCTAATAGCATTCACCCTGGCAGACTCATCTTGTGACTGTCTTACCATTTGCAATGAAAACAATCTCCCTGGTGCCCAGGCAAGGGCTGCTCACCCTCATGGACTTGTATAGACTTGACTCAGTGGTGTGTCAACTGGGCAACACTCTTTTTTTTTCCTTTTTGGGTCATACCTGACGATGCTTAGGGGTTCCTCCAGGCTCTGCACTCAGGAATTACCCCTGGCTGTGCTCAGGGGACCATATAGGATGCTGGGAATCGAACCCGGCTCGGCCACGTACAAGGCAAACGCCCTACCCGCTGTGCTATCGCTCCAGCCCCATGGGCAGCACTCTTGCACTGTAGCACTGTCCTCCTGTTGTTCATCAATTTGCTCAAGCGGGCCCAGTAACATTGTGAGACTTGTTGTTACTGTGTTTGGCATATTGACTATGTCATGGGTAGCTTGCCAGGTTCTGTCGTGAGGGAGAGATACTCCCGGTAGCTTGCGGGGGATGGATGTAAAACAGAAAACAGAGTAATGCTGTTTAAACAGTGTTGGAATATTGTCATGAAAAGCTAGCATTTTAGGAATGTTAGTCTGGGGTGGGATTGAGGTAGAGAAATAAACCTAGGAGAGAGAAAGGAAACAGGTAGAAATCTGTGGTAGTCACTCAGTCACTCGATGTCTGGCACGTAGTAGTCCTGTTTCCTGTCTCAGGACACAGTTTTCCTCCCTTAATCTTTCTTTACCTAGTGAGTCTGGCCCATTAGTGTGCATCCAAGTTCTAATTTCTCCTATTTAAATAAAAAACAGAAACTTTTTCGACTTCAAATTTCTCTGCAGTCACGGGCTGTGTTTTTCTGGTTGCAGTTTCTCTCTTCTGCCTTGAATCAGTTATGTTGTCAACTCCATCACTTGATTGGAGACCCACTATCAGTAGTCCCGAGGCCAACCCCTGTGCTTGCTTCCTGGTGCTCTTTCTGTGAGGTCTTCAACAGCACCAGTCTTCATTTGACCTTGGACCTCTCCAGTACTCGCGTCCAAATTCAGTACTCGACCTCTAAGAAGAAAGGAGTTTGAGGGCTCAGTTCTTAGGCTTCGCTTTTTCTCTGCTCACTCTCTCGATAATCTCACTTAGTCTTCCGGCCTTAAATACTTTTAATGCTGGTGATTCATGCATTTACGTCTCCAAGCACAAGGTTCCTGAAGCCCACACAATCCTTTCAACACGCTTGTTTGGATAGCTGATACTCATTGGATTCATTCCCGACTTAGCTCCAAATTGCTTCTCTTACCTTCTGCCCCATCCCATCTGATGGCAGTTTTACTCTTTTCATTGCTCATCAGTCACAGAAACTTGGAATCACTT
Source organism: Sorex palustris (assembly GCA_028565675.1). NCBI lineage: Eukaryota > Metazoa > Chordata > Mammalia > Eulipotyphla > Soricidae > Sorex > Sorex palustris. The sequence goes on along the minus strand of JAOXYA010479303.1, from coordinate 1,532 downwards.
TTAACTTCTCGTTTGTCTTACATTCACATGTATTCTACCCCAATCCATGTAGCTGTGCCTTCAAAGTAGCCCTCATGAGGCTGGAGAGATAGTTTGCATTAGGTCAACTTGGGTTTGGTCCTCAGCTCAACTAATACTTCCCCTGAGCACCACCAGGAATGAAGCCTGAGCACAGAGGCCGGAGTAGGCCTTGAGCACCATCAGGTATAGCCCAACTTCTCCCACTTCTCACAACTTGACCCATGTCTAAAGCCTTCTCATCACTCTGGTCTCTAGTCTGTCGCCCTCCTAACAACTCAGGAGCTTCCAAGAGCTCCTCTCTGCCATTGCCCTGATGGCAGTCTTCACAGCGGACTCGTCCCAACTACCTAGCAACAAGATTATTCCCTGTATCTTCCATGTATCTTCCATGCATGCATTAAAATTAATCCAGTTAACCAAACACAAAACATATCCCAACGTCTAGCCTATTGTATAACATGGTAACACAGTCCTCCCGTTGTTCATCGATTTGCTCGAGCGGGCCCAGTAACATTGTGAGACTTGTTACTGTGTTTGGCATATGAAATATGTCACAGGTACCTTGCCAGGCTTTGCCGTGAGGGTAAGATACTCTCGGTAGCTTGCTGGGCTCTCCAAGAGGGGCGGGAGAATCGAACTCAGATTGGCCATGTTGGCTGTGTGCAAGGCAAACGCCCTAACCATTGTGCTATTGTAAGTATGACATGCAAATTCGAGATTGGAGGAGTATTAGCCAATATTACATATTGGCTTATAATGTAAAAGAACATGTTTTTCTAAAGAGTGGGGGGGAAATGATTACATTTACCCCTTTGAGGGGCTAAATAAGCAATACCATCTCCTTTCAGGGGGTTTTAACTAACTTCTCCAGTGACTGTTCCATCTCCCCTCTTCCCTCATCTGCTCTTGTATTCAGCCCCTTCTTCTCTAAGAGTGAATACAAGTGTCAGTAGAGGAAAACTGATCAGCGACTTATGCCAGTACATTAGGGGTTTTTGAAATGACGCCAGAAATGGGAGAAGAAAAGAAGTCAAAGTGAGAGCTTCCTCTGGCCAGCGAGTTTCATCTACCATAAGAAGCTGAATGCTTTCTGTGCAAACGAAGAGAAAACTGCTTATGTAATTCAGTTATGAATAAATTTCTTAGCAACAGCCCCAAAGCAGGACAGTTTTCAGTTCACATTCGCTTTTTTAAATGAAGAAATTCAATTTTACCTCATTTGTCATACTAATAAATTGCTCAAGACTCTCCACTACTATCCTTATGTTATTTATAGCCTGCTTCCTAACTGCCCCTAATCCATGCCCCTTTTGCTTGGTATTTTCAGTTTTGCAAACCAGGGATAATGGTTTTATATTATTTTAATGCTGTCTATTCTCTTGTTATACTTACCTAAATATCACCAATGAGTGAAATCATTCAGCATTCATCCTTCTGCCTCTGAATTATTTTGCTTAACATGAAACCTACAGTTCCATCTCTGTTGCAGAAAACCACAAAATTTCATATTT
>JAOXYA010479263.1:0-16553 GCA_028565675.1 Sorex palustris | reverse complement strand
CCCTTGTCAGATGTGTATTCGGTGAATATCCTTTCCCATTCTGTAGACTGTCTTTGTATTTTGGTCACTGTTTCTTTGGAGGTGTCACCACCTCTTATGTTAATATTTTCTTAGAATTGAGTGGAATTTTCTAGCAGTGATGCGTATCATATCTGCTCAATACCCATAATCCCCTACCGACTGCCCATCAAGGAGGTCAAAACCACCTCATTTGGGCAATGCTAGATTATTGTATTTATTTTATTATAAACTGGAAGTCAAAATCAGGACTACTGCATCCCATTCAGCAGTCAATTAAAACCAGTAGTTTTCTCTGTCACTCAATGAAGTGGAACTTTTAAAACTACAGGCAGAAGCAGCAGATTGTCTCTAACTCATCTCTGGTCCCTTCATTCTTTCCTGTGATTAAAGGAAATTCCTGCTTCTCTTCTTCCTGGCTTTCCCTCTTCCCTAACTGCTGCCTGCCTGTTAGTGTGACTTGACCAAATATAGACTATTGTCTATCAAGACAGTTACTTACTTTTTTGTGTCTACCACATAGCCATTTTATCACAAAAACTGCGCTGTGAAAGTAATATATGCAAATTGAGTTCAGTAATTTTCCTTGATTTAGAGTTTATATTTAAACCACATCTTAAATCTGAGATTGCCCTTGTTTATTTGCTCATTTTAGTATCAGTAACACATTCATTTTGGTCTTAGAGTCAACCGTCCATCCATGCCTATTGGGCACACAACTACTTTAATCTACATTTCCCCATTTTATATTTTTTCAGAATTAATTTTTGAATTTTACATTCATAATTTCTTAAACTCTATTTCTTTGAAAAAAATTTACATAATTCTGTCAGTCAGCATAACAATTTGTTTCAGCTTTGTGCAAAGTAAAAATCTGAAAAGTGGAGTAACGGACATTGAAGGAAAATCTTATAGCACAATCATAGACAACTCACTGAGCTGCTTAATAATTGCTTAGCTACACTTTAGTCAGATTTAATAGTTTATCTAACACTAAAAATTGTCAAATCTCTTATCTGTGTGGTACCTTTTTTTTTAAAAAAAAACTATTTTCATCTTTTAAAGCTGTTCTGTTTTTGGATTCATACTTTATTTATAGTTTTCTATGGTGTACAGTCTTTCTGGGTGTAGACAGTTTGTCCTCTGTGTTCATTAGACCTGGGCCAATTATTTTATTTAAAACTATTCTTTAGCAAATCATAGAACCACAACATGATGTCCATAGTTAATTTTGCTCTTCCACAAATAACATATTTTAACTTATATTCTATGATTATGTTGGTATGCAGTTAGTTTGTTGGATCTAGACATCAGTGTCTTCTTTGCATTTTTTAATTTATTTTATTTTTTAAAAATTCTTATTAGTGAAACACCATGAGGTACAGTTGTAGAAAGAAATTAAACTCTGTGGGGCTTAGTATGGTGCCAACTGTGCCTAATGGATGGAGCAATACTGCTTTGAAGTCTAACAGGAAGTCTGTGCTCCCAAATCCACCATGATATCTCCTCCATTACTGCTTCTTCCATGCTACATTTATTATAATACATTTTTTTTGGCTGTACTGAGACTGGTTCCTAGTATTCTAGATGGTCTTCATTATGATCTCCTGATCACCAATTCTACTTACACATTATGCAAACTTATATAACTACTTTGTATTTGGTAGTCATTTAGTATATAACAATTAGATAACTTAAATTTTATTATTTTTGTTAGAAGAATAAAGTTTTATTTTTATATCTAGATAATAATTAATACGATATTAATATTGAAATTTTGAACATTTTACACAGACTCCATTATTTATTGTTAAGTGATAGAGCGATAGCACAGCGGTAGGGTGTTTGCCTTGCACGCAGCCAACATGGCTGACCCGAGTTCGATTCCTCCCCCCCCTCAGAGAGCCCGGCAAGCTACCGAGAGTATCTTTTCCACATGGCAGAGCCTGGCAAGCTACCCGTGATGTATTCGATATGCCTAACACAGTAACAACAAAGTCTCCAGTGGAGACATTACTGGGTTCACTCGAGCAAATCGATGAACAACAGGAGGGCCGTGATTCCCTGCCCAAATGATAGAGGAAGTTTTCTTCATTAATTTTAAATATTTTAATTTTTTCAGATTCATGTAATTTTCATGGAAATCTTTGAAAAGTATTGAAGACTAAATAAAAATAAGAGCTACCACTCAGAATTCTGTCATACAAAAAGAAAATGTAATTGTTCATAGATGTTTTATGCATAAACTTCTCTTTTCTTCAATAAAATTGAAATACACTATTATATTTCTTTTTAGCCTCTTTTGTTCATTTAGAAATACACTGAAAACGTTAGGGACTAGAGTGGTAGTACAGTGGGTAGGGCATTAGCCTTGCATGCAGTCAACCCTGGTTTAATCCTTGACACCCCATATGGTCCCCCAAGCATGCCATAGTGGTTCATGAGTGCAGAGTCAGGAATAATCCTGAGCACCACTGGGTGTGGCCTCCAAAAAAAATACAAACAAACAAAAAATAGAAATATATAGAAAACTTTAGCTGACATCATGTTTCTTTATTGGATATATCATATTTCATTAAACCTATTATATGTTTGGGAGACATTTATGTTCTTCTTAAGTTTTAGGAAATTAAAAGTTTAAGAGTTTATTTATATTCTCTAGTAGCTGTTGAAAATTTCAAAAATTTTACAGGCTGTGGTAAACAAGAAATTTGATAAATATAATAATCTTTCTCATCAAATGTTTTATATTTAAATTTCCAAATGTAATTTTTTTCTTGACTTAAAGAAATATGATATTAAGGCAGATGAAAATTATGAATGTTTTTCCAAAATTAATATTTTTAAAGTTTAAATATTTAACAATATTATTATAATATTAACATTTTGTCAATAAAAGTCTAAGCTGTTTATAATGATTCAACCAACTTATCCAAACTTTTTAGTTTTTCTTAAGCTTTCAACATTGGAAAATTGCTCAACATTATGTATTGTGCATTTTATCTAAAACTATTGTCTAAGAAATTAAAAAAACAAAAACACAGAAAGATATTTCATGGTCTGCAAGGGTAGTGTGAAAAATTTCTTCTATTAGACATTACAATTTGAAGGAGAAAGATGCATTGATAAAAGCTATTAAAATGGAAATTAATGCATGTTTTATGAACTCTACAACATTAAACAGAAGATTAAACTTAAAGGTGGCGGTTTTGGGTTTTACACAAAGCAGTTTTAATTTTATTTTCATCTCTTTAAATAATGTGGGTGTAATGCCAGCAAACCAATTATGTTCCAAAGAGAAATAACTATCTTTAGCAGCTTACTAATCAGAAAGTATTGTCTCAAAATATTCCTTTTGTTTATAATGTAAAGTTACCCAAGCATCTGTTGTTTTTTTTTTAATCCTGGACTAATTCAGATGGTCCCCAGTGTCCATAGGTGTACATAACATCTCTGACCTTCTACCATAGTACTCGAGAAAATCTTTATATTACTGGCAAATTGTTTTTTTTTATGAAGTGTAATGCCAGTGAATAAGATTAAAAGAAGTACATAAATCATTATGTGAATTAATCCATAGACTGATTTATACTACAGGAAAATCAAATAGCAACGCCTTCTCATAGAATGTGAAATATATTTGTTTCCATTTAAAGTGCTCAGATTCCAGTCATCTTTTTCAGCACTTACAAAATGTAATTCTTGTTAAATAAATCCTTACACTTATTATTCACTGTTAGGTATTTTCTTTTTATACATCCCCTATGGGCTGGAGAGATAGCACAGCAGGTAGGGCGTTTGCCTTGCACACAGCCAACATGTCCGAACCGAGTTCGATTCCTCCACCCCTCTTGAGAGCCCGGCAAGCTACTGAGAGTATCTCGCCTGCAGGGCAGAGCCTGGCAAGCTACCCGTGAAGTATTCGGTATTCCAATGGAGACGGTACGCCAAGGGAGACATTACTGGGCCCGCTCGAGCAAATTGATGAACAACGGGAGGACAGTGACAGTGACATCCCCTGTAATTAAATTATTGGATAAAATTTGGATATGTAAAAACAAAGGTAAAATAGAATTGTCTGACTATAAAGAACAATCCATAACTGCAATGCCTGTTCAAAAATTGCTTCAGCTAAGTGGTATATTCCAGAGTATACAATAGGGGAATGAACTTTAGGGGTTAGTATTGGGCATCTTAGGGAATAAACTGAATATAAATCAGTGATGAACAACAACTTGAATGTAAATCAATGAACATATAACCAAATATACAATCAAAAAGAATAAAATAGCAATTGTTTTGAAATATCTACACATCTCAGGCAGACCATTTACATATATGACATAAAATCCTTATAAGAACAAAGTGCTATTAATTATAAACATTAATTTAGATCAAAACAGGTCAGTTATGTGCATATATGTTAAGTCCCTTAACCTCTCTACTATCTCTCTAGCCCCAGCTATGAGGTCTTGTAGATTTTTTTCTTTTTGGGTCACACGTGGTGATGCATAGGGGTTACTCCTGGATTTGCCCTCAGGAATTACTCCTGGCGGTGCTCAGGGGACTATGTGGAATGTTGGGAATCAAACCTGGGTTGGCCGCGTGCAAGGCAGATGCCCTACCTGCTGTACTATTGCTCCAGCCCCATTCTTGCAGATTAAAGGACATGAAAGGTGGGCTGCTCACTTTACTGGATATACTGGGGATATACTGGGGAGCCTTCTTCCACAGAGTCTCACTCAGGGAAGGCACCAATTTTCTTTCCTTTGAAAGGGTTATCTTGGCTCTCTATCATTGTCTCTCTAGAAACTTTCCCAGAGTGGTAAGTGCCTGAATTTTCTTTTTGGTTGTGATGGTGCTCGGGACCACAAAATACCAGGGATCAAATCCATGATCTCATACATGTAAGACGTGTGGAGTTTTCCCAAGACCTGAATTTTCATAGGATTTTTGTTCCATCTTCTGGAACGCATGAGTTTTTTCCAGGACCTCTCAGGAATTTATTATTCATTGTTCCTTTGCCCAAATTGGCAAGATGGCCTCTCTAAAAGCAGCAATGTTCTTTGCACTGGCCTGCTGCTTGAGATCTCATTGAACTTAAGGTGATAGAAAGAGGAGAGTTTATATAACCCTAAGACAAGTGTTAAATAAATATTGCTGTTCAAGTCACATGAGCTCAGGCTGTTTCTGAGCGCCTTTTCTAGATCAATGGCCACCTATGATATACCACATTTCCTAGACATATTGATACATCTAAGAAAGAGACCAAGATTGTCATGGCATATGAAGAAGGTAGGATGTGAGTCCCTGAAGTCACTGACATTCTCCAGGATCCATCCTGTTTCTGCAAGGGACAGACTGGTGAATTAAACTGAGATGTGATGGGATCACCAGTTGATATCCTTAGGTTTTCAAGTCAGTGATAATCTGCCACATTCTGTCCTCAGTGATAATTGTTCACATGTTGGATTGACATTGGAGGAAGTTGGGAAAAGTTTCAGAGTTTTCTTTTTGGCCAGCTTCCCCACTACAATAACTCTTCTTGACAGTCTAAAGACCTCTTGTGGAGGTTTGTGGAGGTTAGTTCACACAAACAAAAGAAGTCTGGGTTCATACTTGGTACACTGGGGAAACGATCCTACAGACTCAGTAGGTCCCTTGTGAGATAGACCCTTTGATACATGGTTTGCAGAGTGTCCCATTCCAATGTTGGTAAGGATGATTCACTGGGTGTCTGATTATTGATCTCTACTCAGACCATGTCCAGTAGTCCTCAAAATATTAAGGTATTCCCCCTTTACACTATATAGCTATGGTGTGAGTTGCCATAGATCCTACTAAGGAAGACTGAGAGAGATTAGTATAGTCTTTGGTGAATGGGATTGCGGAGAGGGGAGGGGGGGAGATGTGGTTCGGCCACACCCTACTAAGCTCAGGATTTATCCTGGCTCCATGCTCAGGAATTATTCCTGATAGTGCTCAGGGGATCATAGGCCAGGGATCTAAACACAGTCAGTACAAGGCAAAAGCATAACCACTGGACTATCTCCCCTGCCCATTTCAGTTTATCCCTATTCTAATGTCATGAGGTCTAGATTTTAAATTGATTTAGATCTGGGAACTCAGTGAGGATGAGAATTTTTTTAGTAAGTTACTTCCCTTAGCTCTCTGATGCTCCAATATTAACTTTTTTGGAATATAGACATTACGCAACATTCCTAGTCGATTGCCCAACTACTCTCCCCCTAGAACTCCTGCTTTCTTAGCCACGCTCACAGCTTCCTGTGGATTAAGCCCTCTTGGGTTTAAACCCTCCTGCTTCCTGGTTAAGTGTGGCCTACTGGTTTCTTCTGGTTAAACATCAACACCTGGCTCCTTTATTTTAGGGAGCCTCGTCTCCAGAAGGACTTCAGCAAGTCCAACTCTGACCACCGACCACCTCATCACCATCAGCCCCATTTACAGATGTGATATGGGAGTTTTGTTTGTTTGTTTCTTTTTGGGTCACACCCGGCAATGCTCAGGAGTTAGTCCTGCCTCTGCACTCAGGAATTACTCCTGGCGGTGCTTGTGGAACCATATAGGATGCCAGAGATCGAACCCAGGTAGGCCGCATGCAAGGTAAATGCCCTACACGCTGTACTATCTCTCCAACCCCTGATATTCTTTGTGATATGGATGCCTTCTTTCTGAGAGGTTTCACATGGCCTTGGTCAATTTTGTGTTCTCTGGACTGCTTCAGGAACATCCCCTGGAGTTCTGACATCACACGACTATCATTATTTCTTTCCGCTTCAATGTGGTCATTTCTACTCCACTCAGAACTTGCCATTGTGTACTTCAGCTTCCCTAGCCATATTTTCTCCTTTTCCTGAGGATAAAGCCAAGGTGTTAAATCCCATATTAAAAAGAAGTACCTCAGTTCAAGTTAGATAACACAGAGGTTAAGACATATAACTTACATGTGACTGACACATACCTTACATGTGATTGATCTCCTACCCCATCTCTAGCCCCCAGTACCAAAGTTTCCTAACTCAGTGAAATCTTCTAATCTATTATAATCATTTAAATCGTGCACCCTCAAAAAAATCCAACCTTTGAGGACACTTCCTCCATCCTTGGTATGACCTGCTAGCTAATTTTTGTAGCTGCTTTTGGTATATAAATAACCTTGTCATTTCTTTATCAAACTCAAGACTCTTGTGGATCAACCTTACATGAATTTAAACCAGCACTCTATGAAAGGGCCTGGAGATATCTCCTAAAGGGGTGTACCTTCTAGGGAAAGGACCTCTACAGTATTGTGGAAACACCTGGAAAATGCTGTTCTTACTGGGAAGAGCACTTCTGCAAACTCTAAAAGTTTGGGGGATGAGTATGGGAGTGATTATAGAATTAAGCTGATTTTAAGAGTACCAGCATTTTCCAAGAATCCATCCAATGAGGGTCCCAATTTTCAAATACACCTGCCTAGTCTGAAACATTAGATGTCTCTTGAACTCTGAGACTTTGAGCAAATTAATTTTATTGCTTAGCGGGTAGGGCGTTTGCCTTGCATGTGGCTGACCTAGCCGACTGGGGTTCAATTCCTCTGCCCCTCTCAGAGAGCCTGGGAAGCTACCAAGAGTATCTCGCCGCGTGGTAAAGCCTGGCAAGCTACCCATGACGTATTTGATATGCCAAACACAGTACCGACAAATCTCACAATGGACATGTTACTGGGCCCACTCGAGCAAATCAATGAACAATGGGAGAACAGTGATACAGTGCTATCTTACACTTAGCTGCATCTTTGTAAGATACAAAAGGACCTTCAAGCTATTACACAGAATCCTCACATGCTTCCTAATGACCTCAAGTTTCTTATTATTCCTCTGCAGGGAGGGATATATCTTAGCAATACCCAGAGACTTCACTGTCTTTGTAAACACAGTTTTCTACATCACTTGTATCACTTGTATCACTTGTCATCCTGTTGCTCATTGATTTGCTCAAGTGGGTGCCAGTAACATCTCCATCCGGTCTAGTCACATGCTAGTGTAGCCCAATGGTGTCTGCTTGCTCCAGGAACACGAAGAGCATCAAACCATTCATTCAGGGTCTTGATGAAGAAGTCTGACCATCTTGTACGTGGGTGGCCAGGTGTTCTTTTGACGTCCCATGAACCCCCTTGATGGCTCACTGCCTCATTGTGGCGGGAGGTGGCAATGGTGGCATGCAGATCATTACAACATGCCAGTCGACCAAAAGCTTGCATTTGGTAGGCTGGGAGCACTTGTAAGAGCGATTAGAAGACACCCTAAAAGCCTCCGTCCCTCTCAGAGAGCCCGGCAAGCTACCAAGGATATCCCACCTGCATGGCAGAGCCTGCAAGCTATCCGTGGTGTATTCGATAGGCCAAAAACAGTAACAGATAAAGGGCCTCATTCCCCCGACCCTGAAAGACCCCTCAATATGGTTTTTTACATAGTTTTACAAATACTTTGCTCACCGCATCTATCATAGTGTTGCTCTCTGTGGAGACAGTTTTCAGCTCCAGTAAAATGTTTGTTCACTGGGTCACCAAGATGTGCTAGGGAACTTCTGTCTCATACTTACCACTCAGGATGGTATTCTTTGGCCCACTGCTCCTGGAGGAAGTCAATGTCCATTAACTGCCCCTAATCTCTGATCACACATGGCACTGCTGTGTTACTTTAGGTCCTCTGAGAAGCAGAGAAGACAAGATTATTTATGCAAAAGACTAATTGGGGAACACTTGGGAGGTAAACAGGGGAGGGAAAAAGAAGAGGCTGTGAGGTTGATCTCCTCTGGGAGACCATGATGCTTATCTAGGAAGGTAGTGAAGCCAGGCAGGAAAGACTGTAGATGAAATGCAGTATAAGGAAGTTTTAGCAAACAGATGGGCAGTTCTTAAATGACAGTTGTCTTCCTAAGAAGTCCCCTTTATCCCAAGAACAAGCTGTCTTTTCTTTTTTTTAATCCCTGCCAAGCTTGAATGGAGGCCTCCATGCATGTAGATGAGTTTCAGAGCCATAGCACCTGGGACTGAGACGTAGTAAATAACTCAGATGCCTACCAGGAACGTTTGTAGGACAATTACAGGTAGTCTTTTTCACATATTTGTTTGTTTGTTTGTTTATCTTGGAACGATACATAGATTTTTTTATCTAATTAAAATTAAAAAAGAAAAAATGTGATATATATACACAGTATCAGATAAACAGATAACCACCAGAAGATCAAGTTCATAGTTATTTTTTGTAGAACAAGGCCATTTGAGAAGAGAGGGAACAATTTATGTTGCTTTGTGTCACCTACTCTTTAGTTCAATCAAGTGCTCTTATTACTCTTATTATTTTGATTATTTTCTTAATGTTAAGAGAAAAGAAAGATGAACATGAAAGAAAGAGAAAGAAAGAGGAGTCAGAAAAAAATAGAGGTTGGAAGAATAGTTCAGTTCTGAAAATAAGTTAGTAATGTGTATTGAATAACATTATTACCATAGTCTTTGAAATATTTCTAAGAGATAGGAATATCCCCATTTTACAGATAATGACATTGAGTCTTGGAGTGACTTCTGGGTAAATGATTTTGCCGAAAAACATAATTACTAAGTGTTCTGGGATTTGAATGGAGGTATGTATTGGGGGGGGGCTTCCACAAGAAGATGGAGAAGAAGCAGTTGATGGATGAAGGCCATGCAGGGAAGAACCATCTTCTGATTTTGACTCAGAAGCCAGCCTAAACAATGCGTTGTTCTAAAGAAGTTCCAAGGAGCTGAAGGGGCAAGAGTTAGTCATTGTTTAATTATATCATACACATTTGGCTTTTTAGAGCTGTTCTGAGAAACCATTTCTTTCCACATCCTTCATTATTCTTGAGTATTTCCTTATAATGAAAACTCACAGAGGTAAGACACCTGGGGGAAAAACTGGAGATGACTTGAGTAGTGTTGGAAGCAAGATGAGGTCCACAGCCTGACTGCTGCAGAGGTGGGAAGAGCAGTTAATATCCAGTCTCCCACAGAGGCCTGCCTGGGGTCAAGCCCTATAGGCAGCCAGCCCTGTCCTCTGACTATCTGATGACCCACAAAGGACTCTGTGCTGGCTAGTGCCATCTTTTTTGATAAACCTCAAAATTTTCTGTCTCATTTCAGTGAAGATGATCCCTGAATCTGTAACATCACTGTCACTGTCCTCCCGTTGTTCATCGATTTGCTCGAGCGGGCCCAGTAACGTCTCCATCGTGAGACTTGTTGTTACTGTGTTTGGCATATATAATACGTCATGGGTAGCTTGACAGGCTTTGCTGCACGGGCGAGATACTCGGTAGCTTACCGGGCTCTCCAAGAGGGGCGAAGGAATCAAACTCAGGTCGGCCATGTTGGCTGCAAGCAAGGCAAACGATCTACCTGCTGTGCTATCGCTCCAGCCCCTGAGAAAAATAACAGCAATTAAGAACACATAAAGTAAACTAATTATAGCCTGCATCTACTGCAACACTAACTAGTTATGTCTTTTTAAAAAAAATTTTTATTAGTGAAGCACCATGAGGTACAGTGGTAGACTTAAAAATTTTTGTGCCGGGGTTTCAATTATACAATGTACGAGTACCGATCACTCCACCAGTGCCCATTTTCAACCACCACTGATCCAAGTATCCCTCTCCTTTTCTTTCCCCCCATCCCACCCTGCCTCTGTGGCAGGGCATTCCCTTTGGTTCTCTCTCTCTCTCTCTCTCTCTCTCCTTTTGGGTCCTATGAATTATCCAGTTTTTTGATTGGAGATTTTGAAGGGAAGGAGGGAGAGAAAGTGGAGAGTAACCGACTCAAAAGGGAGCCCGGGCTTCTCCAAGGGCAGAGAGAGCCCCTACACTCATCCCAGCATTAGACATGAAAACACAAAAGTACACCTCTCAAGAGGGGAGATGTGGGCGACACATGTGCTCAGGCAGCCTGTGAGCCTCCTGTGATTTTGTTTTGAAAGAATTTTAAACTTAATATCCCTAGCCATTCCTCTCCTGGGCATATAAAAATTAAATCCCAGTGAGATGTAGGTAGAAAGCTTTCATGATTGAGTTTCAGTCATACCATGTTCCAACACCCATCCCTCCACCGGGGCACATTTCCTGGCACCACAAGTACCCGCTGTATCCCCCTGCCCCTCTCTAAAGGCACTCCCCCCCACCTCTCTCTCAGCATTATGGTTTGCAGTACAGATACTGAGAGGCCAGCAGGCCCTCACGTTTGTTCCTTCAGCACACATCACCCATCCAGAGAAATCCCTTCCAACCACCATTGTTACAATGGCCTCTTCTCTATCCCAACTGACCTCACCCCCAGACGGGCTTCCAAACGTGGACTGTTCATCCTGACCTTGTTTCTCTTGCCTTTGGGTGTTAGTCTCATCTATATATTTTTAATATCCCACAAATAAGTGCAGTCATTCTATGCCTGTCCTTCTCCTTCTGACTTACAGGATGGATTTATTTCTATCAAACGATGCTGCTAGGAAACTGAGCCATAAAATACAGAATGAATTTATTTATTATCTAATGACAATGCTTAGGAATCTTGCCACCCTCATGTTTTAGCTGGGCCCCTGTGGGTTCACAGGCAGCCTCTTGGGAGAGTGAAACCTTAGTATCAATGATCCCGCTGGAATTCTGTATGATTAGGGCTTCCAGTTTCAGGCTAGCTAGGCGATGTACCATCTCTACTTATAGATTACCATCTAGACTTCTTTCTTTCTTTCTTTCTTTCTTTCTTTCTTTCTTTCTTTCTTTCTTTTGCTTTTTGAGTCACACCCAGCTATGCACAGGGGTTACTCCTGGTTCATGCATTCAGGAATTACACCTGGCCATGCTTGGGGGACCATATGGGTTGCTGGGAATTGAACCTGGGTCGGGACGCGTGCAAGGCAAACGCCCTACCCGCTGTGCTATCACTCCAGCCCCCCATCTGGACTTCTTCTGGAGCTTTCTGTTAGCCTTTCCTCCCAGTCTCAAATTTTATCCATTTTCTTTACAAGAGGACTGCAGGCCTGCTTCAGCCAAATGTTTCTGCTTCCGGCTAAGAGACACGCTCTGTACAGCCTTCCTTATGGCCCTTTTTGCGAATGACCCAGTCCTAAGGCAGCTCTGTTTTTCATAGCACCTATATTGACAGCATTTATATCCTTTTGTCTTTACACTAAGTTTTTAAATTTCAGCTTCACACGTTTTAAAAAAATTCTCCTGTTTTTCTTTGGCTTTGGGGTCATACCTGGCAGTACTCGGGGATGACTTACTGTGCTACCTCTTCAGCCCTTGAATTACAACTTTGAAACCCAATGAAACTCCTGGTTAACTCCACCAATCATCTCCTTGTGCTAACTCATTCCCAGCCACACACAGTGCATGAAAAATACCTTCTGAAAGCTGAAAATAAAGACTGCTTAGAATTTTAGAAATCTCAATTTATAGTGAGCTCATTTATTCATTCCTCTGCAAATAAAGATGAAGGGACTATTAAATGCCACTTTCAGGGGCTTGAGCAATAGCGCAGTGAGTAGGGTGTTTGCCTTGCACGCGGCTGACCCGGGTTCGATCCCCGGCATCCCATATGGTCCCCCAAGCACCACCAGGAGTAATTCCTGATTGCAGAGCCAGGAATAGACCCCGAGCATCGCCAGATGTGATCCCAAAGGCTAAAAAAGAAAAATATCCGAGTTTAAGTTCTGAGGACCCTGGAGACAGAAAACACAGATTTTAATCTCTGTTTTATTCACACAGTGGTGTAATGAATTAAAAGTCATTCTGCTGGGGTGGGAGAGATCGCACAGCGGGGGAAGTCCTTGTGTGGCACAGGACCAATACCCAGGTTGGATCATAGCACCCAGAGGTTTTCCCCAGACCCCACCAGAAGTGCTCCCTGAGCACAGAGAGAGGAGCAAACTTTGAACACCACTGGGTGTGCCCTCCAAAAAAAAATTTTCACCGTATGATTCTTTTTCCAAAGATTATATAGTAAGGAACATTATAGTAAGGAACAAATGTGCATTCCCTAAGTCAAATCAATATTGTTCGCTTCAATTGCCCATAACCCCATATGGATTCTAATTTACAGATCTGCAAGAGGTGGAACTCCCAAATCTCTATTTTTTTTAAGAGGCACCTTGGTCATTGGAATAAACTGGCAAAGCTGTAAAACACTGGCTTGAGTGAAAGCATTAAAGTTGTCATTGGAGGCGCTGGAGAGAGAGTACAGGGGTAGGACGCTCGCCTTACTCACACCTGGCGCTAGTTTGATTCCTGCCTTGGACCCCACCAGGAGGGATCCTTGAATGCGGTCAGGAGTAAACCCTGAGCACTGCCAGGTGTGGCCAACAAACCAAAAGAATAAATAAACAAAGTGTCCTCTCGTTGGATTCCAACTCCACTAAAGGAATGAGTGAATGAAGGAGAACCCAGGGGAGAAATCTTTGCATGAGAATCATTTCACTGGCTGAAAACTTCAGCAAAGTTAGGGGTTTGGTTGAGTGTCAACCAACTGGCATGGCATCGCCCTGGGCATGGAACCCTGGGTGTCAGAAACTCAGAAATTGGTGGCATGGCACAAGGCAGGCATTACCTGACACAGGTCCTTTGGAAGAAGGGGGCTGTTCTCAGGTGAGGTCCCCAGAAGCAGGAGGGAAGGAGGATGTGTGAGTGACGCGTCCGCTGGGTGTCCGCATGACTGCTGTGTAGGAGGGGTGGAGAGGATGAAGGGTTTTATAAAACAAGGCAGGAACGCTGATGGGAAGAACGTTTTTTGCAAAGAGAGGAATAAGGAAGCAGAGGGCAGAAGTAGTTGTTTGGGGGAAAGTCATTGGGAAAGCAGTGTGCAGTGGTGTGTGTGTGTGTGTGTGTGTGTGTGTGTGTGTGTGTGTGTGTGTAGAGAAAGAGCAAGAGAGGAGAACCAGGGGGAGGGGGAGTATACCATCTACTGCCAGTTAGCAGTTTAAGTACTTAGTGGGGAGAAAGTGCAGAGACGTCCCTTAAGATGGGAGTTGATGAGAGAAAATATTCTTATTTTCTAGCATCACTTTAGCCACGATAGTCTCGGGCTCCTTTGGAACTGGGGAGGGGGGCTACGCCATGGGGGGTCTCAGCTCTAGTCAATGTCCTTACTGGGCCTCTGAGCTCGCCACAGCCTGTCCTGCCCACTGCTACAGGGAGCGCAAGGTTCAGGCACTTCCTGGAGGCTCTGTTGCCAGGCGTTTGGGTGGGAACCGAGAGGGGCAGGTGGGTTCCGCGCCCCCCTTCCCACTCACCTCTCCCACCTTCCAGATGGTTCAGAGGCAAATCAAGCCAGTCTCCCTTCGTGAGACAAGAGAGACGAAGGATGTTATCATTCTTTTAACCTGTGGGCACACCTGGCAATGCCCAGTGGTTATTCCTGGCTCTGTGCCCACTCCTGTTGGTGCTCAGGGGACCCTATGGGACCCTGAGGGTCCAACCTCAGAAAGGCAAGTGCTCTCCCCACTGTACTATATCTCTCCAACCCCAGGACTTGAAATGGGCTCTTGGCCATCTGTGTTTGTGCCTGGGGGTTTCACCTGCTTTATATCAGTCTAATCTAATAATGTTCATTTGAGCTGGGTGAGTACAATGGATGATGTTAATTAGATTTATCATTTTGTCGTATTAACTATGGGTTGATGATGGTTAAAGCCTTATCTGCTATCTGTTCTTCCTTTGGCAAATGTGTCTTATTTCAATTTCCATCAGTTTCCACCGATTTCCATTAAGGAAATCGTTGCATCTGCCCATTACCTGTTGTTCTAAAATTACATACTGCTCTGCTGTTCTCATTACGTTTACCATTTTTGACCTGATCTTTGCAGAACTTCTGTACCACAGTCCCAGATACCCTTGACCCTCTGCTGGCCAGCTTTAATTATATTAACGGTATTTGTTTAAATATGTCCTATTAGAGTCTTACTCTTGAACCTTCGTGTTCCTGTGAAATCACAACCAAACAGTGAATGGTTTTGAGGTTCTGGGCTAAGAAAGCTGACGGCTAGGATTCTCTTTCTTGCACTTCCCTATGTCCTGTGTCTAATCCTTGAGCCTCACTGCCCGGTCTGTCGAGTAAGGGTCAGCTCCCAAACTTGTGGTTCTGGGGGCCGAAGCCATACTTTGACGGGTTGAGCATTTGCCTTGAATGCGGCAGGCCAGGTTGGGTTCCCAGCCCAGCACCAACAGGAGTGATTCCTGAGTCGGGAGAAGGCCCTGAGCATAGCCAGTTGTGACTCCGAAAGAAAAACAAACAAACAAATAAACAAATCCCAAGAAAATAAACAAACAAATACTCCAACAACTGTGTTTCTAGAATTTGCATGAGAACGCTCTGGAAAGTTTGTTCAAACCCAGATTTCTGGCTCCACCCCAGAGGGTCTGATTCAGCTGGTCTGAGGGATAGCCTGGGAATTCACTTTTCGAATGCAGTCCCAGGAAAGGCTGACATTCATGGCTCGATCACCTGAGATAAGTCTTTGCTAGAGATAAGTCTTTGCTAGCTCAGAAAGGGAGAGTAGTTCCACCCGGGACATAGTCCATTTCCCACAGAGATGCTGGTTTCTGACCGGTTTGGCTCTCCGCTCTCGGCTGGTTTGTGATTGCTCCTGCCCCTTCGTCCAGCTGATTCCTGTGGTGTGTGTCGTCCTCCACCTCAGAAATCCCCTCCTCGATGGCCTCTGAGTGTGGGGCGTGAGCAGGCAGCTCTCTCATGCTGTGCTCTCTGAGACGTGGGATCTCTTTCTCATTTGTTTCTCTCCCTTCCTGCTTGATGCCCTGTCGAGCAAATGCTGCTTGCTCAGAGCCTATGTGTCCAATCTGGTCCCACTGCTTTCTCCGCCTGTGATCTGGGAAGATTTGCTTTATCGCTGTGAGCCTCAACCTTCTCATCTGTTAAATGGGGGATAGAAGCAATATTCAAAGGGTTTAGATGGAAGGATTGAAAATCAAGCAGTTTATATAAATGCTTCACATACTACCCCATGGACTTAGTGAAGATTTCAGCTTGAAGAGATAGCAACTTTTGTTCGCAACTTCCAAGACAGTATTGGATTAGGGAAGAATGTTCCTCTTAGATAACAACCATTACCCAACCTAAGCCATGCACCTGATTTAACACTACTGACTTTTACCTTGAAGTAGGAAGAACCTGTTCTTTCAGACTTACAAATAGCCATCTCCCAAAACAGAACAAAACAAACATTTTTCTTTTTTTAGGATCTCTTTGTTTGTTTGTTTGTTTGTTTGTTTTTTACTAAAAATTTTTTTTAATAGTGAGACATCATGAGGTACAGTTGCAGACTTACACATTTTTGTGCTTGGGTTTCGATTATACAATGATCAAATACCCATCCCTCCACCAGTGCCCACTTCCCACCACCACGGATCCCAGTATCCCTCCCACACCCCATCCCCCCCATCCCACCCTGCCTCTGTGGCAGGGCATTCCCCTCTGTTCTCTCTCTCCTTTGGGGTGTTGTGGTTTGCAA
>JAOXYA010479257.1:0-16554 GCA_028565675.1 Sorex palustris | reverse complement strand
TGGCTGCTTGCAAGGCAGACACCCTACCCGCTGTGCTATCACTCCAGCCCATATATATATATATATATATATATATATATGCATATATATGTGTATATATATATATATGTATGTATATACAGTGCCTAGGCTAGCTGTGTGCAAGGCATAACTTCATTTTTCTCTTTTTCTCTTTGGGACAGAATGTTGAGTGTTTTCAGGGTGGTGCTGTGCAGGCCTGTGACTTAAATAAAAAACAAAATTCCGGGTCCATCTTCCCCAGTGCAAAGATCTCAACTTTGGGGAGCCAGTCACAATTACATATAAAGAAAGTATGTTACTATAGCCATCTCTGTCTCTGAATAGTTTCAGTTCGGGAAAGGCGTCAGTAGAATGTTGTCTGCCACGGGACTCTGCTATGTTTGGAACTGTTTTATTTGGGGCTCTGCTGTAGCGCTTTGGCTGGCCTTGGCTGTGCCTGGAGGGGTCGATTGAACCCAGGAACCCGGCGCTCATGCATGCAAGGCATGTGCTTGGCCACCGAGCCACATCCTGTGCCCTGGGGCTCTGTTCTGTCTTGTTTATTTGGCCTGTTTGTTTTTATTTGGGGGGCCACCTCCTGTGCTGCTTAGAGTCTATTCCTGGCTCCGTGTTGGGAGGGGCAGGGGGGGAGCGGGGGCGGTGGGTCTGCTCCTGGTGGTGCCCGGGAGTCATTCCTGGTTCCTCACTTGGTCACTGCTGGCTGTGCCGGGGACCAAGCCCAGGCCTCCCGCCAGCCTGCAGCAGTTCACCGTGGGCCGCTGCACACCCCTCCCAGGGGCGCCGTCTGGAGAAGGGTTTCCCTTCCCGGGCTCGTCCACGTTTTCTGGACTCCCAGTCTCCCTTGTCTCCGGGGCCTCCTCAGGGCTGGGGGGAGGCGGGAAGATGGTGTGTCCCCCTTCACCATCTGCTTTGAAATCTGCCCATCTGCTGGAGAAGCTCCTTGCCCTTGGCCATGTTCTGTTCAGGGCGTCAGCTCTTTGAGAGGCGGAGGGTTGGGTGCCCACCAGCAGGCCCTGCCTGGCAAGAAGTCTTCTGCCAGCTCCCCTTTTGCACCCCAAGTCCCTCGGGCCGTAGGCTGTGGGGAGAGGGTCCGGCTGGCAGTGCTCCTCGCGCTGGCCCGCCGTCCGCGGTCTCTGCCAAGGAGCCGGCCACAGGCTGGCACCCGCCACCCCTCCCCAACGGGGACCCAAGACTTAGAAGCGAGGTGCACCTAGCCTGGCGCTCGGCGCAGCCCAGACGGCCGTAAACATTTGCCAAGCTGGACAGACTCCTCCGTCATGCTGACGACCCAGACGGGGAGCGCGTCTGTTCCCGGGAACATCCACCGTCTGAGGGTTGGGGGGACGCTGGGGGCCTCAAACGGTGTGTCCTGCTTGGTGGGACGTGAAATCTGCCACCCTGAGCCAGCAGAGCCCAGCCGCGTGTGTTGTGGCCACGCCGAGGGGACCTTGACTGGGTCTCTCCCCGCGCCTGTCTCGCTCCCGGGAGGCCCCTCTCCCGTGTGTGGTGTGTGACGTGAGCAGGGCGCCCCGCTCTCCTGCCTCCCAGGCCCAGCCGCTCCTGCCCCGGGGTTGTGGCCGCTTTCGGGGCCTGAGCTCGGTCTGACCTGCTGGGTTCGGGGCCGGGTGCACAGCCGGCGCTCCTGGGTTGGGTCTTCTCCGAACAGTGTGAGTGCCAGGTCCACCGCCAGGGACAGAGGCGCATGACTGGCCCCAGCATGGCCAGACTGGCCCCCAGAGAGCAGTGTCTGCAGAGTTGCGGCCGCCCCTCTCCACGCCACACTTCCCTCACACCTGGAGAGCTAATCCAGGGGTTAGGGCGCTTACCATGCCCACGGCTGGATCCCCAGCATGAAACATGATCCCCTAAGCACTACAGGAGTGAGCCCCCACGCATCCCAAAGAGAAGGAATGAACCCCATCCCCAAGGAAGCCCAGGTGGAAGGTGGGGTGGCTGCATGAGGAGGCCAGGAGGCCATGTGGAAGGTGGGGTGCCCAGCAGCTCCGAGAAGCCCCACATCAGAGCACCATGTTGGTGGAAGAGAGGCCGCGCCCAAAGGGACCCCAGGGAGCATTCCAGAACAAGAGCTGGGAACAGAAGCCCCGGAAGTCCCCCTGGCAAAGGGGGCAGCGGCGGGGAGGGAAGGAGCAGGGGGACTGACACGCAGGCAGACTCCTGCCCTGCACACGGATGACCAGGACAGCAAAGCTGGCTTGTCTCCGTGACAGCCCTGGCCGGGGTTACCAAGCGAAGGCAGCACCCTGGGCTTGCCCTGAGAGGCACCGGCTGTGGGGATCCCCCGAGAGGCTTTGCTGGGGTCCAGCCCAGCATCTGCGAAGAGCCGGAGCGAGCGAGCGTGGAGGCCCTCAGCCAATGGGCATGACAGACAGTGCTGTGGCATCAACCAGACATGGGACACTGAAAGAATCTGGAGAGCCTGCCACAGCTCTTGGGAGCAGGTCTCCCCGCTGTCCATCAGCACATCGACGGGCCTCATAGGGGAAGGACGGGTCAGTCTCTCAGCCCAGGACCCTGCTGCGTTAGGGTAGACCTCTGGGACCTTTAGAGGCAGAGCGACCCACAGTGCAGGTGTTTGAAACATGAGGTGGCATTGGCACGTCACATACGGGGTTCAGGCGTGTTTTAATATTTACGTGCTGTGAAATCATCTGTGACACCCCTGGTCTCTCAGTTAGAGCATCTTCTCTCAGGATGAGGACGTTCAGGATCTCCAAGCCACTTTCAGATTGACCACACAGAGCCGGAGAGACAGTTGAGCAGGGAAGGCTCTTGCCTTGCGTGTGGTCAGCCGGGTGTGATCCCTGGCACCACATTTGGTCCCCTGAGCACAGCCAAGAGTGATCGCTGAGCAGAGCCAGGAGTATCACCACCCCTGCCTCAAAAACAAAGATTAAGCAAATAGACAACAAGCTGCTACTTGCTGTAGTCACTGCTATAGATTATGCCCCAGGACTTATTTTGTCATTGGGAATGTGACCTTGACCCCCACCCCTCCTTTTCTCTCTGTGTGGCCCAGGTCCGTGCTGCCAGATTCCACTGGTAAGCGCGTGTCCTCCCGTGTTTGTCCTTCTCAGCAGACTGACTTCCCTGAACGAAGTGCCCCCCGGGCCCACTTGCTGCAGATGGCAGGTTGCCTTTCTCTTTATGGCTCAGTAATACGCCTCTGGAACAGTGCTCCTTTCGCCTCGCACTCTGCTCCTTGTAATGCACTTCTCTGTCCTTCGACACTTAGGACACGTAGGTCCTTTCCCTGACGTTGCTTTATAGGCTTCTAGACTTTGTTTCCCATGGTGATCTCATCACGAACCACAGTGAGATTCTCATACTGATTGGACGGGGCTCTGAGCATGAGAGCTGAGCCTGTCCATTGGCAGACGGAAAAGGTGGTATTTTGAGGAGCGTGAGAGAAAAGGGGGAAGAGCAGGAGTGAGCTGGGGGCACAAACCCCTCGAGGGCCCAGGCGGTGCCAGGGATCAGCCCAGGCCTCCAGCAGGCAAAGGCTGCACCCCCGCCCTTGGAGCCTCCTCTCTGGCCCCACGGGACCTTCCAGAATACACTGGAGGCAGGGGGTGGGGGGCTCCTTTCCCCTTGACTTCGGGGAGAAGACAGTGTGGCTTCTTGCAGGCTTCTTGCAGGCCGTGGGGGGTGGCGGGGGTGAGGGGGCAGGCAGTGGGGTTCCTGCTGCAGACAGGCCTTTTCCTGGGTAAACTCCAGCAAGGGCTGCTGGCCATGGTCCACGTGGGCAAGGGCATGGCTGAGGGGGCTCGAGTCAGCCCCCCTGAGGACTGGGCGCAGGCCCGCACCACGAACGCTAGCTAGCCTTGCGAGTGGGCAGGGCCAAGCCCTGCGAATCCGTAAATTCACCCTAAATCCCAACTCCTCCAGCCGAGAGAGCCCAGGTCAGAGAGCAGGGGCGCCCAGACAGGAGGGCTGTGGCCTGGCATGTGAGGGCAGGTGCCTGATGGCCAAGAGGCAGCGGGGCCGAAGGTCAGAGGTGGAGGGAGGCACTGAACATACGGGCAGATAACCCGCACCCAGCCAGGCACGCCAACAGAAGAAGGTTCCATGAAGCAGGTATTTTTGTTGGGGGGTGGAGGGTCACACCCGCCAATAGCTCAGGGCTTACTCCTGACTCTGCACTTAGGAATTACCTCTGCCCCCAAATTACATTTGGGGGGCTAGGCATTGAACCTGGGTCAGCCGTGTACAAGGCAAGCATCCTATCTGCTATTCTATCCCTCTGACCCCTGTCTATTTGTTTTGGTTCAGGGGCCACACCCAGCAGTGCTCTGGGTTGACTCCTGGCTCTGGGCTCGGGGATCACTCTTGGTGGGCTCAGGGGACCATCAGCGGTGCTGCATGTTGAATGGGAGTCGGCTGCCTGCGTGGCAGGTGCCTTACCCACCGTGCTGTCTCTCTGGTTCCCTAGAGGCACAACTTTCACATGCAAGAGACTATTTTATTGTGACTGAGTTGGGGGGGGGTTGTTTTGTTTTGTTTTCTGAGATTGCTTGACCAGAAACGCTGGACCCAATCCCACCTGGAGCGGAGCTGGCTGGGGCCGGGTGGCTGAGCAGGCGGTGCGGGAGAAGAGAACAGCCACACGGTTCCCTCACATGGTCCCCGCGTCACTGGAGACTAAGCCCCAGCGCCAGCCTTTACCCCCCGCAGGCCGGTGGCATTTCTCCCCCCGCGAGACTGGCCTCGCTCTGGGCCAGCTGATGCATCTTCCAGGTGCTGGTGTGGGGTGTGCAGCTGTTCCTCACCCTGATCCTCTGGGGATCCTCGGAGGGAGGGGTCTCCCCACAGGCTGCTACAGCCCTTGCTGGGCAGGGTGTGTGGGGAGCTGGGGTGCACTCCAGTTCATCCCCCCTCATCCCTCCCCAGTTGCTTTGTGCAGTGCACTTCCTCTCCAGCTGTCCCTGGCGGCCCGGCTTCTCCTCTGCCTGGTTTGGGAACCCTGGCCTGACCCCTCTCCTCGTGTCCTCTGAGACCTCTGCCCCCACCCTGGCCCCAACCAACCCCCTTGCCTTCATTTCACCGGCAGGCTTTGCCGAAGCTTCCTTCGGGAGCCCTCGATGCCCCCTCAGGGTCAGAGTAGGGAGTGGGCAGCGTGGAGCCCACGGAAGGTCAGGGGCAGCGTCCCCTGCCAGCGAGCTGCTTCAGCTGAGTAAGCTGGGCCTGGCCGCGCAGGCAGTGCCGCTCTGCAGAAGCCGGCACCAAGCAGGGAGCTGGCACCATGCCAGCCGCTGCCAGGAAGGACCGGCTTGCCAGGTGGGGCAGGAGCCCGGGCTCTTTGTAAACACAGCCTCCCGCCTTGTCCTTCGCTTGTCGCCAAGGCAGCCCAGGTGAGCGTGATCAGCCCGTGGCCCCTGAGCAGGGGCCGTGACAGGTGACAGAGAGCGGAGCACCGTGACCTTGAGCGAATGGACAGACCGCATCTCAGGAATCCCAGTGCCCTTTTCTGTCAAGAGAGGCAGGCTGGCCTGGAGCAAGCTCTCCCTGCCTTCACAGGTGCCCCACTCCTGGGGCAGTGCTGTGTGATGGCACCCAGAACAGGGATTGGTTTGGTTTTGTGGGTTTTTTTAAAAACATTTGGGGGCTGGAGTGATAGCACAGCAGGTAGGGCGTTTGCCTTGCACGTGGCCAACCCGGCCGACCCGGGTTCGATTCCTCTGCTCCTCTCAGAGAGCCTGGCAAGCTACCAAGAGTATCTTGCCCGTACGACAAAGCCTGGCAAGCTACCTGCAACGTATTCGATATGCCAGACACAGTAACAAGTCTCACAATGGAGACGTTACTGGGCCCGCTCGAGCAAATCGATGAGCAGTGGGAGGACTGTGCAGTGCAGTGGGGCTGGAGCAATGGCACAGCGGGGAGGGCGTTTGCCTTGCACGCGGCCAACCCGGGTTCGATTCCCAGCACCCCATATGGTCCCCTGAGCACCGCCAGGAGTGATTCCTGAATGCAGAGCCAGGAGTAGCCCCTGAGCATCGCTGGGTGTGACCCAAAAACCAAAAAAAAGGTAATTAACCCCACCAGTTTCCCTGGTCCACAGCCTGCCCCCTTGGCAGGTATATAACAAATTTATTTCTCAATTACTTGCTCCAACAAAACTCAGAGGAATGGCAAATGGAAATTATCAGAAAGTAAATCAGTGAGTCTATTTGTGATGATTGATAAGTGATTTTAGCCAATATTAATAAGATGTTAATCCGTTATTGAAAAAGTCAAAATAATAAACCCTTAGCAAGCTAGGAGTGAAAATACCTTTCTTAATCTAGTGGAGGGAAAACATATACACTGTTAGTGCATGCTGTGTCCAATGCCACATGTTGGGAAGTTTGTCCGGTCCTTTAGAGAAGTTCTTTTAATGCTTCTTGCAAAACTGGTTTCAAGGCTGTGAGTTCCCTAAGTTGTCGCCTGACCCTGAACAATGAAAATTCTTATAGAATGAAAATCCAGCTGGCTTAGAGTGTTCCTGGTGAGGTGTTCATTTCGTTGAGGGTTTGCACTGCCTCCGCCCATATTCCAGGCTCACAGTCTCATTTAGGCCCACTGTACATGTCAGGGCTTTCCTCCTTGTGGAAGGTCCTTTTTGGGCCTTGCTGCTTTCAGCATCCTGTCTCTGTCCTTGGCTTGGGTCATGTTGAGTTACAATGTGACTTGGGGTTTGCCTCACTGAATTTGTTTTCACTGGGGACCCCTCAGGCCTCTTGGAACTTGGTGCGTGTAATCCTGGGATATTCTTTCTGATGGTTTCTTTACTGATTGTTTCTCACATTTGCCTTCCTGTTCTTCAGGGACACTTATCATTCTTAGATTATTCCTCTTTAATTAATCCCATAGTTCATCTCTTTTCAGCCCGTTTTCTACCTCCTGCCATTTCCTAGCGATTTCCTCATCTTGAGCTCCTTGGTCTTCTGCTCAGCTTCTGTTTTTCTGCTATTCAAAGCTTCTCTTGACTTTCTTTTATCACCTACTTCATTCTTCATTTTTGACATTTCTGAGTGGTATTTGGACTCTTACGGTCCTTGTGCTTCACTGACTTCCTGAGCCATCGTTTCTTTGCGCTGGTTGAACATCCCCATCATGGTGTCACCAAGGCACTGTGTGAGGATTCACTGGTGTTGCTGATGTCTTTAGCAATACTGTTTTCGCCCATTGAGCTTGGTCAGCGTCTCCCCCATTGGGTTTCTAGCTCTTGCTGTGCTGGGGGCCAGTCGTTGTAGTTAGAGCCCCTGGAAGACTTGGATTAGGCTGGGGTTGCCCCTTTCTTCTCTGCCTGTCTTCACCAGATGACAGGAAGAGTAACTGTGGGCAGCGTGTCATTTGTTGAGTGGCCGTGTGCTTCAGGGGCTGTGGTGTGGGCCCATTTGCACAGTCAGGTTGGGTGTGGGGGCTGCCGGGACCCTCCCGGACAGAGGCGCTCTGCCTCCCTTTCCAGTTGGCCCAGTGATGTCGGCCGCTGGCATCCTCGCCTGGGACGGTGGAGCAAACAGAAAGTTGGTTTTAGTATTTTGTGGGAGCTGCACCCCTGCAGGGACTCACACCCAGGCGCCCGTATATCAGGCGTGAGTCCCTGCCCTTGTGTCGGAGGGTACAGCCACCAACAACCTGTGAGCTGCATTTATTGTGACCACAGTGGTGGGTTTCTGTTTGCCTGTTTGGGGCAACATTCAGAGGCACTTAGGGACTATATCTGGCTCCGTGCTCAGGGGTCACCCCTGGTGGTGCTCTGGGGATTGTGTGGGTCCTGGGATTTGAACTCGGGTCAGCTATATGCGCAACAAGCACCTTTACCCCTGTACTCTATCTGGTCCCTGTGAGCTCCATGTTTTTAAGTAAAGAGAGCAGAACACCTCGGGAGGGTGTAGGTCAGAGGGAGTTTGCTGGCCACGTGATCATTTATACATGTCGGGGGGCGGGGGCCTTCTTGTGTAGATGGTAGACTAATGTCAAGTGGATGGGACAATGAGTGTCATGTTTGGGTCACACTCGACAGTGCTCAGAGGCTGTTCCCAGCTCTCACGCTGGGGGACCGTATGAGGTTCTGGGGATAGAACTGGGGCAGCTGCATGTTCGGGCCAGCTCCTGTCCTCCACACTCTGCCCTGCCCTGCCAGTGACATTTTTTTTTTTTTTTTGCTAAAAGGAGCAACTCACTTGGAACTTGGTGCCTGTAATCCTCAACTCTGGGAAATTTTTTCTGATGGTTTCTTTACGGATTGTTTCTTTCTCACATTTGCCTCCCGGTTCTTCACTGCTTTCAAAGACACTCTGGTCTGGTACTTTTCCTCTTGCACTGCCCAAGTACTTAGGTCCCTCTTGTCGTTTGTCCCAGTATTTTATTGCTGCTTATCCGATTCACCAGATCACGTGCTGTGTATCTTGACACCAGGCCTGCCCACTCAGCCGTGAGGCCGGGCACCATAAGACTGCACAGGTGCCAGTAGACTGGGTGGGTTTTGGGGGGAACGGGGCGCTCTCCGGCCTCCTGGCTGTGAGGATGGGAAAGCCCTGCCCTCAGCCAGAAAGAGCACTTCCTTCCTGTCTCGGGGTGCTGGTGGGGCAACCCAGCTTGCCCGTACTCGGGCCCCGGAGCCTGGGGGCCCCTTGGCAGAGCCGGCACACTCCACCACGGTGCTCGCCGAGGTCCATGCTCCTTTCGTGGCCATGCAGCCCTCTGAGGCTCGTGCTTTCTTAGTTGGGGGTCCCAGGTCACAGTTGCAGCATGCGTCACTGGGGGGCCACATTTCCCGGCCATGGCCCTGTTGATTCGTTTTCAGTCGCTGTGTCTGCTGGGAGTTGCCCCCGTCTTTGGCAATACGTGTACACACCTGGCTGTGCTATGGTCGAATCCACCTGCAGTTCTGGGGGCCGCGGAGAGGAGAGCTGCCAGCACTGTGCTGGGCGCATGTGGGGCGCCAGGCGTTCGGACTTGTGCCTGTGTAGCCCTGCTCAGCTTTTAGTTAAGCCAGAATCCTCTCCACTTAGTTTTTCTGGGAATCATGTCCGAGACCCAGTGTGAGACATGTGTGATAAACATGGCCCATTGGCCCTGGCAGTGTTCCGTTTGGTTTGGGGTTTGGCCCCAGCGACACAGAAATAACTTGTCAAAGAACTCAGGCTCAGGCTCCCCGCTGGGAGGTCCTTCACTGCACTGTGGCTGGCTGGAGATGAAAACAGAACTCCACCTGGCCCGAGAGCCGGCTCGCCAAAACTTCCGGAAAGGTCCCGCCTCGGTCCCTCTCAGCTGCTTGTCTCATGAAGCTTCGCTCCCAGCGAGCCTGTGATGCCAGGGGCCTGCCAGAGCCGTGAGAAGGACCGTGACAGGGAAGTACTTCTTCGGGCCGTGGGCAAGCATCGCTTCATCCTCACCGCCTCTGGGCAGCAGTGTCCAAGGGCCACAGAAGATGGAGACGGGCATCTCCCTGCGGGCGAGGTTGTCCCGTCAGCTTCTGAGGGGATGAGGCAGGCTGGTGGGGAGGAAGGAGCAGCCCCTGTGCCTAGCAGGCCGCGGAGCTGAAGGGCCTGGCAGGACGCACCCGAGAGCAGGTCCTGTGCAGACAGGCCCGGGGTGAGTCACAGGAAGGGGGCCCCGCCCTGGAGTCACTGTGGCCCAGTCATCGGGGCCCCCCTCATCCCCCCAAAGGCTTGCGAGTGGGTGCTGAGACGGGAGAGGGAGGTGTTGGAGGACCGTGGTCTAGGCACGTTTCCATCCGGAAGCTTCCCCGGGAGGGCCAGGCTGGCTGTCCTTCAGGGGCCCCCACGCCCCACCTGTCTCTCTTGCACCGGGAAAAGGAGGGCTTCTCCTCCGAAGGAAATACTGTTTCCTCCTTGGAGAGGACACGGAAGCCTTCCTCGTTAATGCTTATTTTCATATGGGTAGATGAAAGGCCGGCCTCAGCGAGGCAGGGCCGGGGCCAGGGGGCGGCGTCCAGGGCCGGCACAGACACGACCTGCTGGGAAGCACCTGCGGTCGGGAAGAAAGCGAGGGGTTTGATGGGAGATCTGAGAGCCAGCGGCGGATGGGTGAGACTGTTGGGGTACAGGTGTGTATGCTGCTGATCACCTCAACTCACCTCAAGGGGACGCAGCCGGCAGAGCGATTCAGTCAGGGTGACTGCCGCCAGTTGCCAGATAATAAATAACCTCTCTTTATAACGGGCCTGAGAATCCCAGAATGAATTCCGTGTGTGTGTGTGTGTGTGTGTGTGTGTGTGTGTGTGTGTTACCACAGATTAAGTCTAGATCTTCCACATGGAAATGCAATGTGTTCTGATACTGAACTATACCCCCAACCACTGACTTAGTCTTTGTTTTTTTGTTTTGCTTTGCTTTGCTTTTGGTTATTGGGCAACACCGGGTGTTACTTGGGAGTTACTCCTGGCTCTGCACTCAGGAATCACTCCTAGCGGTGCTCAGGGATCATGGGATTCTGGGAATCAAACCCAGGTTGCCACATGCAATCAAGCACCCAACCCGCTGTACTGTCCCCTTGGCTCCTGGCGTTGTCTTTTCAAAAGAAGCAGCGTATGAGGCCGGGGAGATAACTTCACAGGCTGAGCACAGGGGTTCTGGCCTCAGCCCCGTGGTCCCCTTAGTACTGTCAAAGCAAAGAAATCCTCAGCACGGCAGGGTGTGACCCCCAAACCAAAACCAAACCCAAACACACAGACGAAGTGGCCTGTGCCGTAGCTGCCACCCAGTCACGGACTGCTTGCCTTGCACTAGTCCCAATCCTGGGCACCGTACCCCGATTCCATCATCATCAACGGAAACAATCCCGAAAGAAGCAGCTAGCCAGAGCATTCTCAGGTTTCAGAAAACTCAGGGTAGGGATGAAAAAGAACACCTTGGGGCTGGTGAGGTAACACTGTGGGTACAGTGCTTGGCTTGCACACTGCTGTCCACACACGGTTGCCCGAGCCCCGCCAGGAGAGATCTCGGAGTGCAGGAGGAAGTTCTGAGTAGCACTGGGCATAGCCCCAAATCAAGAAGCAAGAGCCCGTCATCTGGGCACCTGTGTTGACAGCCCTCTCCAGCAGCTGGAAGGTGCCACCATCAGAGCTGTGCATGGGACACTCCCGACGCGGGTGTGGGGGGCCCTCCTGGCTCATGTCTAATGCCAGACCTTGCAGCAGCATCAGCGTTCTGTGACCAGGGGAGACACACCTGTAGTCGTCCGTGAACAGCCGCAGATGCACTGGTGCCGGGAGGGTTGGCAGGGTTGCCCCGCATGCACTCGGCACTGGGACCCTTCCTTGACATTCTCCCGGCCTCCCTGCAGAGGGTCACCATATTTCTCCCCGCTGGAAGCTCCCCGCCCCCCGGGGGGTTAAGTCTGCCACAGCATTCTGGAACATTCTGGAATTCAGCCAGTAAGAAGACTGAAGCTGTGCAGGTTGGGGCGGGAGGGGGGTGTGCAGTTGCCCCTCGCCCCCCTCCACGCTCACCTGACCTCAGCTCAGTGCAGCCCACTGCTGGCTCCTGGGGACAGGAAACTGTCTGTTCCTCAACTGCGGGCCTCAGGGGGGACCCCCAGACACTCCCCTGGGGCCGCAGGTAAAAATCAGGTAAATGGGGGTTACCTGATTTGGGTAATGGGTCAGTAGGACGGGGGCCATTGGAAAGTTCAGAAGGGAAAACCAGCTGAGAAATACTGATCCGAAGCAAGGGGGCCTCCTGTGTGCTCTTTGTGGCAGACTTGCCCAACGCCTGGACTACGCAGACCCCAAGCCCCAGCCCAGAGCTAGCCCCTCTCAGGCGGCACACATCTCTAGCCAGAGTTTTCTTTCTTAAGGGACATCCTGTCTATTAGTCTTGGCCTAAAGGGCTGCTTCTTCCTTAATGAGCTTTTACCCTGCTGTGCTTTGGATTTTTGTTTTTTCAGGGCCTGGGGAAGGGGCCACACCCAGCGGTGCTCAGGCGTTACTCCTGGCTCTGCACTCGGGAATCATCCCTGCTGGTGCTTGTAGGACCACACAGGATGCCGGGGATCGAACCCGGGTTGGCTGCATGAGAGGCAGATGCCCTCCTCGCTGCACTGTTGCTCCGGCCCCTCTTGTGCTCTCTGGATGTGACCCTGGCCTCACAGGAAGCCGCCCTGCCCCTGCTCTGTCCCCCAGGGTCAGGGAAGAGTGGAGACCAGATGCGCAGCCCCGGACACTGTGTGGCCCAGGCCAGCCCCAGCCCTCGCGGGAGCTGTGTCATCCCCACGCTCGCCCTCCCGCCTCCCAGCCCCACGACAGGCCCTGCTGAGAGCCTGCACTGGCCCTTCCTGCCCCAACACCGCAGCAAGCAGGGACACCCAGGAAGGGCTGAGGAAGGAGCAGGCCCACAAGCTCTGGCTGCCTCTGTTTCCCTGCTGTGAAACCAGGTTATTGCCCGTTCCCAGTCCCAGTCAGGAGGGCAGCACTGGGGAGAGCTTTGAACCTCCCAGATGAAAGGTGATATAAAACTACAAAGCCAAGCGAGCCTTGGAAGCCCCCAGGAGCCGGTGAGGGAGAGGGAGGGTGGGGCTCCGGCGCAGTGGCCTTGCGGGAGAGTCCGGCCCCTGTGGCCACGGAGAGACTCCAGGGTCCCCCACTGCTGTTCCCAGGACATTCTTAGGCGAATCTGAGGATGTGGATCAGCAGGTGCTCCAGGAAGCCGTGGGCCTCCACACCCTCCCTACCTGCTATGGCACCACCCGCAGGGCCGCTTGGCTGGGTTCGATGCCCTCCTGCCCACCCCCCCCCCACCATCCCCTATCCCCTTTTCCCCAAAGACAGATCCTTCCTGAGTGCAAATGGGGAGGGGGGGACGGGGGCTCTTTTGGTTTCCTTTTTTTTTTTTTTTACTTTTTATTAGTGAAACACTATAAGGTACAGTTGTGGACTTACAAATTTTTGCACTTGGGTTTCAGTTAAACAATGGTCGAGTACCCATCCCTCCACCAGTGCCCTTTTCCCACCTCCAATGCTCCCAGCATCCTTTCCACCTCCCATCCCCCCATCCCACCCCACCTCTGTGGTAGGGTATTCCCTTTTGTTCTCCTTCTCCTTTTGGGTGCTGTGGTTTGCAAAGGAGGCATCGAGTGGCAATCATGTTCAGTCTATAGTCTACTTCCAGCATGCTTCTCCCATCCTGGGAGGTTTCTGCGCGGGGAGGTGACTGTGGTGTCTGCAGAGGGAAGAAGCTCATGTTATTCGTGCTCCGATTCCCTTTTCCTTTAAACAACTGGGCGGATGTGCGGCCTGAGGTACATGTACTCACACCTCACAAAGAACTTTCCTGATCCATTGAGAACCCGTTCCCAGGGAGTCGGGCTGTGACGCCAGGTCACTGGGGGCCCCCGTGGCTCCCCTGAGAGCGCCCGATGTCGGGGACCCTCTCCTGTCTGTCACCGTCCCCAGCCCAACCCCTGACAGGCAGCCGGTGCTTCTGCTTGGGCTTCGGCAGCCTGGAACCCAGGCGGGAGGCTGGGCTGCAGGCCAGGGGGCCCATCAGGCCTGTCCATCAGTCAGTTGGCCTGTTGTCTTCATAGGAGCCTTTTGTCTTCACAGACGAAAGAGACACTGTCTGCAAACTCCTCACAAATGCAGGGGGGCCGGGGGAGAGGACTTTTTGGGGGGGGATGGACTTGGCAGCAAACGGCCCCTGGGTCTCTGCCATCCAGTCCATCTTCCTGTCCCGTGATGCGCGCCTGCCTGTGGCTCTCTGTGGACAGCAGGCCCCGTTCCCAGGGGAGAGCCCAGAGGCAGCTGGGCTCCTCGCCGCTCCCTGGGTCTCCCTCTCTCAGAGTCCCACAGGCCAGAGGCGGCCTAGACAGAGGGGGGAACACCCGGCCCACAGCACCATCGAAGGCTCTTGGAAACCCCAGGCTCGGCCCTGGCCCCTGCTGGGACGGTCACGGCCACTTCCTGCTTGTGCCCCGCCACCCATCTGCCTGTATTGTATGGCTACGGATGTTATAAATCCTCACAGGGGCCTTATGGAAACAGGGCTCCCCACCCCTAAGCTGAAGGACCTCTCTGGAAGGTCCTGGCAGTTGTCGCCTGCTGCTCCCAGCCTTCACCTTTTTTTTTTTTTTTTTTTTTTGCTTTTTGGGTCACACCCGGCGATGATGCTCAGGGGTTACTCCTGGCTCTGAACTCAGAAATCACTCCTGGCGGTGCTCGGGGGACCCTATGGGATGCTGGGAATCGAACCCGGGTCGGCCGCGCGCAAGGCAAACGCCCTCCCCGCTGTGCTATCGCTTCAGCCCCAGAGCTGAATCTGGATCTGACTCCCAAGCTGTCCCTGAGGCCTGCCGTGCCCTCTGCCCCACTGCACTGCTGGCCAGCCACCTCTCCTTCCCTCAGGCCGTTCCCTCAGGACTTGTGCCCTCGGGCTTGTCCAGCCACCGCCGGGAGAGTGGACTCCCTCCTCTGTCCCCACAGCTGAAAGGGTCTACTTCCGCCGTCAGGATTTCCCAGAAGCTCATTGTCTCTGTGACTGAGAGACCGCGGAGACGAAATAGGTCCCTCTTGGTCACACTTGCTTCAGAAGGCCGTAGTGCTGGCTCCCCAAGGCCGCCTTCTCCCTCCAGCATGTATCTCGCTGGTCCCTTCTCTGTTTCTTTGCTGAGTGGTTTCCACTCTGGAGAAACCCGTGTTCTCTCTTGAACATTCACGTCTCTACTCCATTTCTTTCCCCTCACATCTTTCTAGATAATATTCAATAAAAACCACCTACTTGTAAAAAGTAAAAAAAAGCTGTAGCAGAAGGAGGACATTGCTCATTCTCACAGAGAAGTTCTCTCAGAGTTTTTTTTTTTTCTCTTTAGGGTAGTGGTTAGGGTTGGACTTAGAATTTGAGGTGCAGTCTAGGGTTATATTTAAGTTTACAGTTATGGGGGGTTTTTTTGGGGGGGGTGTTCTGGTCCACACCCAGCAGTGCTTAGGACTTACTCTTGGCTCTCTGCTCAAAAGTCACCCAGCTCAGGGGAGTATATGTAGTGCCAGGGATTCAAACCAGGGTCAGCTGTGTGCCAGACAAGTGCCTCAACCCCTGTATTATCTCTCTGGACCAGGGTTATGGTTTTTAATACGACTGTAGTTAAGATTAAGAGTAGGACTAGGGGGAGACTGGAGCGATAGCACAGCGGGGAGGGCGTTTGCCTTGCACACGGCAAAAAATAGACCTGGGTTCGATTCCCAGCATCCCATATGGTCCCCCCGAGCACTGTCAGGAGTAATTCCTGAGTGCATGAACCAGGAATAACCCCTGAACATCACTGGGGTGACCCAAAAAGCAAACAGGACTAGGGAGGCTGGAGAAAGAGGACAGCCAGCAGGTAGGGCATTGCCTTGCATGTGACCAATCCGAGTTCAGTCCTCGGCATCCCAAGCACCACCAGGAGTAATTATTGAGTGCAGAGCCAGGAGTAACCCCTGAGCACTGCAGGTTGAGGCCTGTATGGAACAAAAGGACTAAATTTTAGGTTTAAGTTTAGAATTAAGGCTAGGATTTGGATTGGTCTTATGGTTAGGGTTATATTTAGGCTAGGGCTAATTTTAGGTTTAGGGTTAGGGAATATAGTTCAGGTTAATGATTATGGGTAAAGTGAAGTTTGTTTTTTTAATTGTACTTTAGGTACTGTGGTTCCAATAGTGTTAACTTTCATGACACAAACAAGTAGACAATCACACTGTGCCTTCCCCACCCCCTGTGCCCTGTGCCGGGTCGCCAGCCCCCGTCCCCCCACCACCGTGCTTGGTAATCTCAGGTTTGACCCACAGGCCAAGGGTGTGTTCGCATTGAGTATTGTCTGCTGCCTTGTTTGTTTCTCCGTGTGCCTCAGATCAGTGAGACCAGTCAGCACCCGCCCTTCTCCCCTGGCTTATTTCGATTGACCGATGCCCTCCACTCCAGTTCCATCCACGTTGCAGAAAACTGTGCGATTGTTTCTCTTTTCTGAGAGCTGTGTAATATAGATACATCTGTGCGCATATACCTGTGTGCCACGACTCCTCTTTCCATTCATCTGTCATTGGGCAGTTTAGGTTTTCCGTCTCCTGGTGGCTGTGCTTAGTGCTGCAGTGAGCATAGGTGTGCGGATATCATTTCAAATCCGTGTTTTTGTGTTCTTGGGATAGATGCCAAAAAATAGGATCACTGGGTCATATGAAAGCTCTTTGTCACTTCGTTGAGGAACCTCCACCCTCTTTTCCATAGAGACTGACTCAGATTATCGTCCCACTTACGTTGGTTCTTTCCAGTCTTTGATAGCTGCCGTTCTCGCAGGCATGAGGTGGCCTCTCGTTGTTCTGGTTTGCCTTTCTCTGAAAACAATGCGGCCATGCCAACTAGCTGATCATCTGCACTCATCTGCACTCTTCCAGAGAAATAGCTGTTCACTTCCTCTCCCCATTTTCACATGGTCATTTGTGTTTGTTTTTTTTTTTGTTACCGGGCTGGAGCGATAGCACAGCGGTAGGGCGTTTGCCTTGCACGCAGCCAACATGGCCGACCCGAGTTCGATTCC
>JAOXYA010479249.1:0-16554 GCA_028565675.1 Sorex palustris | reverse complement strand
CCTGGAGCCTCCCCCATCCTCAGACCTCACCTCTCCGCCCTCCCCTCCTCCCCCTCTCACCCACCCACCCGCCCCTCCCCACAGACCCCGTCACCCACCCGCCCTCCCCTCCTCAGGCCTCTCTCACCAACTCCAGAGCTGTGTTCCCATGTAGCCTCCTCCCGAATAACACCTTGCCAAGAAGCGGGTGTTTGCGGTGGTTGCGGGGTGTTGCCCTGCTGAGCTGGGAGCTGCGGCCCCCTCCACCCCCCAGCCCCGCCCTGCCCTGCTGCCCTTCCCGATGCCCCGATCTCTCTCTGGATGCGTCTGGGGAGTGAAGTCTGGCGACACCCCACCCCTGTCCCTCTGCCCCTTCCTTAGCCGGCTCAAGCGACTCAGGCTGCAGCGAGAGGCACAAGCGTGTTCTCCTCCTCACCCCAAGCTGACCCGTCGGTGGGCGGGGTGGAGTGGCCCCTGCTGCCCCCCATCGCCCCACAGCCCCACGCAGAGGCAGGAGCGGGCGGGACGGGGCGAGGAGGGGGAGAAAGCTGGGCTTGTCTCCAGAGCGCAGGGTGCGACCTCCGGGGACGCTGGCATTGGTGGTGGACAGTGTCAGTGCCGGGGGGGCGGGGGGCCCCAGTGTTCTCCGGGGAGAAGAGGGTTCTGCTAACAGGGCACAGATGACTCCACAAATATGGGCTGAGCTTCATGCCACTGGGCCAGGGCCAATGGCCCTTGGTCTCACCCCTGTAACCCTGCTGGGTGCTGGGTCTCAGGCACCCCATAACCCACCTGGGTGCTGGGTCTCAGTCACCCCGTAACCCACCTGGGTGCTGGGTCTCAGTCACCCTGTAACCCACCTGGTGCCGGGTCTCAGTCACCCTGTAACCCTGCTGGGTGCTGGTCTCCGGCATTCTAACCCGCCTGGGTCCTGGGTCTCAGTCACCCTGTAACCCGCCTGGGTCCTGGGTCTCAGTCACCCCGTAACCCACCTGGGGGCCGGGTCTCAGTCACCCTGTAACCTGCCCGAGTGCTAGGTCTTAGTCTCACGTGCAGTTTGCGCTGGCAGTGATGTGACCTCACCAGAATCACTTTGGGCAGGCACAGCATGGGTGTGTCCCCTCCCCACTGTTTCTCGAGTACTGCAGCCCCCACCTCCACCGGACAGGCCACTGGACCCTGGACCGTCCCTCCTCGCCCCTCCTGTCCACTGTGGCTTCCCCTGGGCAGCTGCAGCCCCTCCCGCAGCCTCAGACCCTCCTCAGTTTCCCTGGAACCATGTGGTCCTGCCACCAACCCAGCGCCCCTTTTCCATGAACATGCCCTGACCACTGTGGGCCCAGCCAGTGTGGGTGAGGGTGTGTCACTGACAGAGGTCTGTGTCCCCAGAGGCTGGCCAGGGCACTGCACGCCCTCAGCCTCTGCCCACAGAGGTGCCCCCTTCAAGGATGGAGGAACTCTGGAGCATTCCAGCTGTGTGTTTTGACCCCTTTGGGTTGTTTGTGTGTGTGTGTGTGTGTGTGTGTGTGTGTGTGAAGAGAGAGAGAGAGAGAGAGGCCACACCTGGTAATGCCCAGCAGTTCCTCCTGGTGGTGCCCAGGGAACCGTAGGGATGCCTGGTATCAAACCCAGATTGTCCATGTGCTGGCAAACACGCTACCCTCTACTATTGCTCCACCCATCCCGTTTTGGGGCCACACCTGGTGGTGCTCAGGGCTCACCCCTGATCATATGTAGGGAATCGTATGTGGTGCCGGGGATTGAACCTGGTCAAGTGCAAGCAAGCACCGTCCCCGCTCCACGAGCTTTCCAGCCCCTTCATTCTCTCTCATCGATTTTTTGTTTTTGAAAATAGAGCCCTCCTATTTATTTATTTATTGTTTTTTTGGGTCACACCCGGCAATGCACAGGGGTTACTCCTAGCTCTGCACTCAGGAATTACCCCAGGTGGTGCTAAGGGGACCTTATGGGATGCTGGGAATTGAACCCGGGACAGCTGCATGCAAGGCAAACACCCTATCCGCTGTGCTATTGCTTCAGCACCAGGGCCCTCCTATTTAAAAGTTTAGTGCTTGTGTAAGTGATTGATTGGGGGTGCAGCGCCCAGCTGTGCTCAGAGCTCTGCAGTGCGGGTGTGTGGGACAGGACACCAGTGTCCTTCATGGCCTCTCCAGGGCAGCCACGTTCCCTCCAGGGGGGTTGGATCTTCTGGTGACTGGCAGGCCTCCGCGTCGGAGACTGGCCCTTCCTCACTGTCCTGGGCACTTGGTTTGCTCCTGGATCTTGGCTGCTGTGACCGTTGGCTGTGCAGCGGCCACAGCCTGCCCCGTCCTGTGGGATTCCTGTTCTCACATTCCTGGGACCTGAGCCCTGGGGCGGCCTGCTGGGCCCCCGGCAGTTCTGTTTCAGCCCTTGGAGGTGCCTCTGTTGTTTTTCTTAGAGTCTGCGTGCTCGTGGCCATAGGCAACCAGCACAAGGACCCTTTGTAGCCGCCCTGGCTGTCTGCCCCCCCCACCCCCACCCCCCCTGAGCAGCTCCATCTCTTCCTGCCCCCCACTCCCCTGGGACACTCTCAGGGTCTTTGTGTCTTGCTGCTGCCTTGGTGGCAGGTTTCTTGTGCCAGTGTCCCCCGCCCTGTCCCTATGGCCAGAGCAGGGCCTCTCGGGCTCCCCCTGGTCGCTATGCCCTATGCATGGGGGGAGGGGACTGGCTTCCAAGCTACCCACCTCTGCAGGAGCTGAGCCAGCTAGAAACAGAAGAGACAGCTTGGGGGGGGTGGGGACTGGGTAGGGACGCGGGGACCCCTGTGCAGACGGGCCTCAGACAGGACGCAGCCCCGGTCGCTGGTGGGGTGTGGACGGAGAGGCTGGAGTGGGGGCTGGTGGGAGCAGCCACAGGCCTCTGAGCACTCACCACACCAGGCCTGGCAGCCGCTGCAGGGTGGGGGTGCCCCCAGGTGCCACCTTGCTTTCCTCTGTGTAGACCCTGACCCCTCCCCAGGTTGCCTGGCCTGTGCCCTTTGCCCCTGGCCCCGGTTCTCGCTCCAACCTGGACACTGCCTTCCACAGCTCTGGAGCCAGGCAAGGCCCCTCTAGAGCCACCACAGAGTCCAGCCTGTGCCCCTCGGTCCCCCCCCCCATGTTTGACTCCACCTCCCCTTCTTTTGCTTCTTCTTCTTTTTTTTTTTTTTTTGCTTTTTGGGTCACACCCAGCAATGCACAGGGGTTATTCCTGGCTCTGCACTCAGGAATTTCTCCTGGCGGTGCTCGGGGGACCATATGGGATGCTGGGAATTGAACCCAGGTCGGCGGCTGCGTGTAAGGCAACGCCCTCTCCGCTGTGCTATCACTCCAGCCCTGTTTCTGTCACTTTTCTGCAGGGGCCACATCCATTGAGTGGCGGGGGAGGAGACCATCCCAGAGCCGCCTCCCAACGTGGGTCTTTGTGTTCCCAGGGCCCAGGTGGGCCTGGGGACTGGTCTGGCTGCCACGTGTTCTCTGTGGCCCCCGTGGCTCATCCCTGGGGCTCACTCCGCCTTGGACAACTGAGGCCTGAAGCCCAGGGCCCCGGCTGCATCCCGTGGAGGCTGGATGCTGGCTGATGCCCTCCGGAAGCATTGCGAGCACTAACCCTAAGGTGTGGGCCAGAGCAGTAGCCCCCAGTGCGGCTCTTGCCTCGCACACATCATGACACCTGGTATGGTCCCCCCGGGCCTGCCAGGGGTGCTGCCCCCACCCCCCAAACCAAACCAACCCTTTGACCACAGTGGAGTGAGGGCGCAGGCCCCGTCTGGCCTGGCTGCCGTCGGGAGGAAGGCCAGTTTGGGGGTGGCAGTGGAATGGGGGAACTGCAGAAGTGATGCGTGTCTGTCGTGCGTGGTGGGAGAGTCCAGCCTCAGTGCAGGCTGGCACCGGGTGCCCTCCCACTTCCGGAGCCGGGCGAGCTGGGTGCTGGGTCCCCGCGGCTCCCGAGTCACTCACTGTCCCCTCTCCCCTCAGGCCCGGACTGCAGGTGTCGGAGACAGCCCAGGTGATGGCCTCCGGGTGACGGGCGGCCGCGCAGGGGGGTCCCCCTCACAGGCTATGGAGCCCCCTGGGGAGAAGGCGGGCGAGGGGGCCCAGGTGCGGGTGACCCCGGAGCTGCTGAAGGGGCGCTCGGGTGAGTTCGCGCTGGACTCCATCCTGCTGCTGCAGCTGCGTGGTCTGGGCCTGGCCGAGCTGGGCTGCCTGGGCGAGTGTCTGGGCCTCGAGTGGCTCGACCTGTCGGGCAACGCACTCACGCAGCTGGGCCCGCTCGCCTCGCTGCGCCAGCTGGCCGTGCTCAACGTGGCCAACAACCTGCTGACCGGGCTGGAGCCGCTGGCCGCCTGCGAGAGCCTGCGCCGGCTCAACGTGGCCGGCAACCTGCTGGCCACGCCGGGGCAGCTGCAGTGCCTGGCGGGGCTGCCGGGCCTCCAGGACCTGCGGCTGCGGGACCCACTGGCCCGGCTCAGCAACCCGCTGTGCGCCAGCCCGACCTATGGGGTCGCTGTGCGCGAGCTGCTGCCACGCCTCAGGGTCATTGATGGGCAGCGTGTGACGGGCCGCGGCAGCGACTTCTACCAGCTGTGCCGCGACCTGGACCGCTCCCTGGGCCCTGGGCCCGGCCCAGCCCCCACTACCACTACCGCCCAGCCCTGGGTGGAGCCCGGCTACTGGGAGGCCCGTCCGGCCCGCAGCGGCTCCATCCTGGAGGAGGCATGTCGCCAGTTCCACCACACCCTGCGTGAGTGCCACGACCTGGACCGCCAGGCCCAGGACCTCCTGGGCCAGGCCCAGCGGGCGCTCGGCCCCGAGGACACCCCCTCGTCCTTCGTCTTCTGAGTGCGGCCTGGGATCCTCGCTTCTCTGTGCGTGCCCCAGGAGTGACCCCGCACACACGCATACGTGCACACACATGCACACACTTAGGCACACCACGGACATATGAGGCAGACCACACACACACACGCACACACACACACACACACACGTCACCAGGGCCCTCAGTCATGGAAGAGCCTCTGTGTCCCCCATCCCCGCGGCCCTGCACACGGCCGGCTCATCCTGTGGCTCAGAGCAAGGACACTCGCATCTCCTGCCGGGGTGAAAGGCAGGGTACACTCAGCCAGCTGGTCCTGGGAGTGGATGGGGACCCTCTGTCCAGCTGTCTGCTGTGCCTCCGTGTCCCCGAGCCTGACTTCTCTGTGTGTGTCCCCATTAAATCCTCCCGCTGACCCATCACCCTGTCATTTCGCCATGGGTGTGTCCGCTCCTGTGGGAATGGGGCCCAGCAGACGCCTGAGCCCTGCCTGCCAGAGCCCCATGGGCAGAATTCGGGACAGAGGCCAGCTGCACCAGCTGTGCCCGGGAGGGAAGGCGGGAAGGAGGGAGGCTCAGCCCAGCTGGAGGGGAGCAGGCTTTATTAGCTGAGGCTCTCGGGGACAGGGAGGGCGCCGAGCTGCCCGTCAACTTCCTGAGCAGCTGCCCTGCAGGTGGGCGCGAGGCTGGAGACAAAGAACCCGAGACTCAGTCCGGGTGCGAGCCCTTGGTCCCCCCATGCTCTCCAGCCATCCGGAGTGACTCAGTCTGGGTGTGAGGCCTTGGGCAACGCCCCCCGCCCCCTCCCCGACCTACCACAGGCTCAGTGTGGGGGCTGGGCCTTGAAGAAGGCGAACTGTCCGGGGAAGTAGAGGCTGTGGGGGTCCTCGCCCGTCCGCTCCACCTTGCTGCACTGCGCCTCCAGCCGTTCCTGGGGCTCCTGCCGGGCCCCAGAGCTCAGGCTCGCGTGGTGCCCACAGGAAGCCCGCCCCCTCAGAGCAGGGCCCCCGGGCCCAGAGGAGGCAGGGTGGGGGTCCCTACACCTTCCATGTCCTCCCACCTGACCTTCCCAGGCCTGGCTTCTGCCATCTCTGTGCCCAGCTGCCCACTCACCCTCTGGGCCTGCGTCTGGACGGGGCAGTACACCATCCGGGCCAGGACCTTCCCCTCTGAGTCCAGTTTGATGCAGGCCAGGCATTTCCGCTTTCTCTGTGGAGGGGGATGTGGGCTGAGGGGGGTGGAGGCTGGAGGGGGGACTCCAGGCAGGACAGAGCAGTCTCGGGCTCAGTGCACAGCCTGGGCTTCCAGTGGGGAGGGGGGATGGGACTGATGCTGCCCTTGTACAGGGGCCACCCCTGTCAGTGGTGGGGGTGCGGGGCTGGTCCTGGGACCCTAGGGATGGGCTGTGAGGTGTGTGCTCTGTTACTGAGCTATCTCTCTGGCCCTCAAACCATGGGGTGCTGTGTGCGTGCGTGTGTGTATGCAGAACATTCCCCGAGGGTTCACCCCGCCTGACATCCACCAGAGCCCATGTCGTCACTGTGACCTTAGTTTGCCTTTTCTTCTAAGAACTGACTGAACACAAAGGCTCTGGTCTGGTCACACCTCCCACTTCTGCTGGCAGAGGAGGCGGGGAGGAGAGGCTTTGAAGCCAGCCAGCGCCCCCCAGTACCCCCAGAGCCCGGGGGCCACAGTCAGGCCCCTTAGGAATTGGTCGCCTTGTGAAGACAGGATTCTCCAGGCCTGGGGGCGGGATGGACCCTGTTTGTGCTCAGTCTCCATGTCAGGGCTGAGAACAGGAACCCACGAAGGACACGGGTTCTGGGAGTCCCCTTACCCCTCCTGCCTGTCCGTGACCAGCATGACCACACATGCACCTATTTTTGCCTCTGCTACCTGCTCACAACAGGCACATGTGTACAGGCACCTAGACAGCACAGCATGTACGTACATGCACACATGTACATGCACTCGGACAGCATGTATGGACACGGCACGCACACACACACAAATGCATGCATGCACATGTGCAAACATGCACCCATGCAATGCAACACAGCATACAAGCACACGCGTGTACGTGTACACACACTCACCCCGTTGGGCTTGACTTTGCATTCCGATGATCTCCAGTCCTTCTTCCGGCAGTTGGTTTGCTGCAGCTTAAATTCCAGCCTCACGAAAGTCCCAGCAGGGAAGGTCTGCGGACAGATGGGCAAAGGGCCGGGGCCGCTGAGTGGCCAGAGCAAGTGCGCCGGGACCTGCATCCTCCCCACAGCGAGCCAGCAGCCGTGCAGGGTGCTCTGGGCCCCTCACCGTGTCGCTGGCGTTGCTCACGCCCGTCTCGCGGAAGGCCCACTGCACGGGCGGGTGCTTGTGGAACTCCTCCAGGGCCACCTGCAGGCCGCGGCGCTGGGCCTCGGGGAGCTCGGCCTGGGCCCAGACGGCATTGGCCAGACACACGGTGAGCGCGAGCAGCTGCCGCCACATGTTCAGCTTGGTCACCGGTCACCGGCCTGCAGGGCAGCGCGACCAGCTCCTCCTGCTGCCTGGATCCTGTGCACAGGTGGTGGTGGGGGGGGGGGCAGAGGGGCCTGTTCCACGGGGCCTGGAACCCAGGGCGCTCCTCAGTGCAGCTCTCTGGCCACCACCCACAGCTGGGGCAGCTGGTGTCCACCCTGCCCGCCTTTTCTGGCTCCTTCTCTTCCCTCTGCCTCACTGACCCCTCCTGCCCACCCCCCGGAACCCCACTGTGGCCTCCGCCTCTCCTGGCACCCCAAGTCCGCTGGCTTCCAGGCCCTGGCCCTCCCCCAGCCCCCACCCCCCCAAAGCCCAAGGGGGAGGGGCCGGCAGCTGAGGCAGAACATGTGGGGGACAAGTAAACACAGGAGGGGCCCAGCGGGGTGGGACCCCAGGATGCTTAACCCTCTGGGTGCTGGGGCCGCCTGCCGCCCTCCCCTCTCCGTCTGCACCCAGAAGTGGGGGTCAGCTGCATCCCCCCATCCTGACACCCCACTTCTCAGGCACAGACTCCCTCACAACCTTGACTTTTTTCTGGGTCCTGCACACCCCAACCAACCCTCCTCCTCCTCCTCCTGATCCCTGCCCCAGTCCATGCTGGGGCACCAGAGGGGAGAGCCTCTGGGAGTCACAGATGTGTAAACTGAGGCAGCCCGGCACCCCTCACCTCTCAAGCCTTTGGGCCTCTCCCTCTTGCAGCCGCTGCTCCTCCGGGAAGAGTCAGCCTCTTCCCATCCTCACCCAGTGGGGGGCCCACCTCCCGCCACGCCCCCTTCGGCCCCTCCTGCCTCGCCCCAGGCTCCTCCCCACCCTCACACCAGCCTCCCAGCTGCTCATCCTTCCTTCAGTCCAGCCTCGTGACCCCGACACTGATCCTGGCCGGACCCCACCCAGCTGCCAAGAGAGCCGTGGGATCAGACCCCTTGGAGCAGGCGAAACTGGGCGAGTCCTTTGCCCCTAAAGCCACACCAGGAGGGGGTGATGCCCCCAGAGACCAGGAAGGCGCACGTGGACCTCGGTCTCTAAATGTCTAGTTTCATTCCTGCTGGGGGGATGGATTTGGGGTCTCCTGAGGAGTTCTGGGGGCCTTTGGGCATGGCAGGTAGTGGGGAGCCAGGCCTGTGGAGTGCCGTGGCTGCCCAGGATCAGGGGCAGGTCAGGACGAGACCCCCAACCACCAATACTGTGCACTCCACTGAGTCAAGGATTTAGTAGGAACTGGGTCCCCCCAGAGCTGAGTACTTGCCCAGGTCTTGCTGGGGTGGGTAAGGGGTGCAGACTCAGCCCCCATGCCTGGTTCTGGGGTCAGAAGTCATCCAGCGGCATCTGGTTCCCGTCTTTGAGTTACTGTGCTCGCCCTGAGCACTGCGGGTGGAGCCCAGGGGGGTTGTGAGCAGACTCACGCCCCAGTGCTTACTGTCCCGGGGGTCCTGCTCCCAGGTCGGGCCCAGGTGAGAGCAGAGGACCTGCCATCCTGCCCTCGGTTGGTGGGGTGGACAGAGGGGACATTCCCTCCCCCCCTCCTCATGGGCAGTGCTGTGTCACTTAGTGCTGGATGTGGTCTGAGAAGCATGTCCACATCGCGGCCTTCTGTAGGCCCACTGGAGCAATGGTCATACCCCTGGGTTGACCCCACTTAACTCTAACTGTGACTGGTCCATGGGGGACACTGGCCCCCGGGTTGGTGGGGACCCCTCAGCACGCACAGGTGGGGATGCTCATTGGTGAGCTCAGGTCCAGGTGACAAGACCTACTTGTTCAGCGGTCACTGACTGAGGCCCGGCTGCCCATCCATGCTCTCCCTGCAGGCACAGAGCAGTCACTGCAAACGTCTGTAAAGAGCTTTAACGGTCACAGTGCTTCCAGTGTTTTACTTTAAAACTCTCACCCACGTGGGCACGACTTGTTATGTTTTTCGGAGGAATCGATCTGAATTTGGGAGCAAAGGCATGTCCGTGTCAACCTGACCTCTGTCCGAGCTAAGTAAACCCGCTAATCCGGGGTCAACTCTCAGCACGATCAATGAATTCCCAACAATATTGCATCAATTTCAA
Source organism: Sorex palustris (assembly GCA_028565675.1). Classification (NCBI taxonomy): domain Eukaryota; kingdom Metazoa; phylum Chordata; class Mammalia; order Eulipotyphla; family Soricidae; genus Sorex; species Sorex palustris. The sequence goes on along the minus strand of JAOXYA010479249.1, from coordinate 7,163 downwards.
AGCAACTGAATGTACCCATTTCCACAAAGAAGTCCTCAATTTTTTCTTTGTTTCTTTTTAAGTCAATTTAGATTATTCTATTATTAAAACCCCTTACATATCTGTTCATGCAAGAAACTGTAAAATTGTAGCCATTTATTGTTATTAAAGATTTGGTGTGAAAAAATGGTAAACAACATTGTTCTGATGTGCCATTTTCTCATAGCGCTACTTAAATCTTGGAAATGCCTCTTGGTATGTGTCAGCCTTACTGTCCTCACCAAAGTTCCATCACTCCCCCCCCCCACACACTGACCACTCCCCCCAGCCCCTACCTTTCCTTCTGGCTACCTCCACTTTCCTCAGAGTCTCAGAGTAATTTTTTTTTTTTTTGCTTTTTTTGGATCATACCCGGCAATGCACAGGGGTTATTTATTCCTGGCTTTGCGCTCAGAAATTACTCCTGGGATGCTGGGAATCGAACCCAGGTTGGCTGTGTGCAAGTCAAATGTCCTATCCGCTGTGCCATTGCTCCAGCTCCTCAGATTGATTGTTGTTGTGTTTTGTTAACTCCTTTTTGCTTTGTCTAGTTTTTTTTAACTTTCTGTTTGTTTTGGGGTCACACCCAGCAGAGCTCAGGGATCACTCCCGGTGGAGCTTAGGGGACCATATGATGTGCTGGGCATCAAACCTGGCTCAGCACACTCAAGGCAAGTGTCTTACCTGTTGTGCGACCTCTCTGGCCCCGGCCTTACCTTCTGACTGTCCTTTATAAATATATATATATAAAGAAACATAATTATATGCAGTCATTTGAAATTTGGAGGCGACACCACAAGTGAGTTTTCCTTTTCTTTTTCCTTTTTGGTTTTGGGGACACACCAGGCGGATTCAGGGTTTATATCTGGGTCTGTACTCAGGAATCACTCTTGGCGGTGCTCAAGGAACTGTGGGATATGGGATGCTGGGGACTGAATCCGGGGTGCTGCATGCAAGGCAAACGCCCTACCTGCTGTACTATCACTCCAGCCCTATATCTTTTTCTTTCTTTTTTTTTTTTTATAAGTTCCGTTCCTTCCCTGGTTTCAGTATGAGTCTTTGGGCTGTAGTTGGAAACGCCCCTCACGCACTAACGGGAAGTTCTCAGGAGTGTAGCGCCTTGCCAGCCGCTGGGCTGAGCTGCTCCTGCTCTCTTGCCTGATCCGTATTCTCAAAGCTCAGTTTTCTCAACAGGTTTTTACAATTTTTCCAGGAAGAGGCCTCCGAGCTTTAGCCCTGAGCAGAGTCGGGCTGTTTGTGTTCCGGGCACCCCTCTTCCGAGTGCAGACTTTGGCCTGGCCCTGTGCCTCCGTCAGGCCCTTGCCCGGTCTGAGCACACTGCCCCTGGCAGGGCTGGCTTGTGTCTGCTCCTCTGACGTCCAGGGCCTACACCGGCGGCCTTCACACGTTCCCAGGCCCAGCCTCTGGTTTCCTAGGCCCCCCTGGGCTGGGTGCAGCTGGCTCTTCCTGCCCTGGGGTGTATACATCATGCTGAACGTGCCTGGGAACGCGAATTCCTGCCATGTTGGAGCTGGGGCAGGAGCCAGACCTGAAGGCTGGGTGTCATGCGACAGCTCACCGCAGTCCCTGAGCTCCTAAGCACGTAGGCATGTGGAGGCCTTGTCAAAGAGCTGCACGGTCTGCGTGGGAAACGGGGGCATCACTCTTTCTGTATTTCATGGACAGTCCTTCATGTTGGAGGGTGGTTGTTGGGGGCCGAATCCCCATCCGGAAGGTGATGGAGACGGAGACTTCAAAGACGGGAAAGCAATTATGTCTGCAGATACGGGCTTCAAAGAGGTGAGTCAGATGCACTGAGGTCATACGGATGGGCTCTAATCCCACACTGGGGTCCTGGACAGCAGCGATTTGGGCACAGGGGAAGCCCACGTGAGCACACGGAGACAGGCCCTGGGAGCACGAGAGAGTGGTCACGCTGTCCACTGCATGCTTCCACGTTGCCATGCATGCGCTTGGAGTTCCGGCTTCGGGCTGGGAACTGCGTTATTTCCGCTGTGAGTGGAAATAACATGCATGCACATATGAGGTCTTTTCCTGAAGCCTGGTGCTACACACTATCGGATTATTTGAAAAGCTTTTTTGGGGGACGGAGGCAGAGAGGTAGTAAGGTAACGTACTGCCCTGGTAAGGTAGTACAGGCTGACCCCAGTTCTATCCCTGGTGCCATATATGGTCCTCAGAGCACTGCCAGGAGTGATTCCTTGAGCACAGAGCCAGAAGTAAGCCCCTAAGAAAGCCGGACATGGCCCCAAAATTAAAAGTAAAAAAAGTACGTTAGAAGAGGGGAAAAAGTGGGGCTGGAGCGATAGCACAGCAGGTAGGGCGTTTGCCTTGCACGCGGCCAACTTGGGTTCGATTCCCAGCATCCCATATGGTCCCTTGATGATATGGGCCAGGGCAAGGAGCGATTCCTGAGTGCAGAGCCAGGAGTAACCCCTGTGCATCTCTGGGTGTGACCCAAAAAGAAAAAAAAAAGGGGGGGAAAGTTCAAATTTCGTCTATGTAATACAATAATAAGTGCTATGTGGGCAAGACAACTGAGAAAAAAGTTTTAATTGGTAAATCCACAAGTCTTCTTCCCTCTCCCAAAGTGGATAGGAAATCAGTAAGCCATTTGTTGTTGTTTTCTAGGGGACCACTCCTAGCTGTGCTGAGGGGGCACCAGGATCACTGCTGGGGGGTGCACAGTGCCAGGACTAAGACCTCGGCACTGGCGCCTCTGTGAAGGACACAGAAAAAGCTGGCTTTCAGGGGCTGGAGCGATAGCACAGTGGGTAGGGCGTTTGCCTCGCACGCAATTGACCTGGGTTCAATTCCCAGCATCCCATATGGTCCCCTGAGCACCGCCAAGGGTAATTCCTGAGCTCAGAGCCAGGAGTCACCCCTGTGCATTGCTGGATGTGACCCAAAAAGCAAAAAAAAAAAAAAAAAAGTTGGCTTTCATTGGTGGTGGAAATGTACACTGGTGGGGGGATGGGTGCTGCATCATTGTATGACAGAAACCCAATTATGAAGAGCTTTGTAACGGTCTGTCTCACAGATATTCAATTAAAAAAAAATAAATAATAAATAAAAGGAAAAAGCTGGCTTCCTTTGTAAAGTATTTTCACAGACTGACCACTAGATGGAGACAGTGACTATAGCTGAGCACTTTTGGGGTACGCAGGGATCTCTGTTAGAGGTTCTCAGGGACCCTTACAGCGCCCAGGTCGAGGCTGGGCGTGGCTGCACGCAAGGCGTGTCTCTCCCTGTGCTCTCTCTAGCCCATAAGCTCTTTCCTCTGGGCAAGAGTGAGTTCTCTAGCACTTCAACAACAAGGCTGTGGAATTGGTTTTCTTACTAGCATTAGCTTGACATCACTTGTGAATTCTTCGTGCCCCTGGCAGTGCGCAGGGCTTACTCCTGGCTCTGTGCTCAGGGATCATTCCTGGCAGTGCTTGGGGACCATAAGTGGTGCGGGGGATGGAACTCTGGTCAGCTATGCTCTCCTATTTCTCTGGGCCAAATATGGCCATTTAATCGCTTGATACTCTGAGTAAACATTTACATTGTTGAAATTCCTATCAAAATACCCCCCAAACAAAGCTCAAATCTTGTTAAGAGGAAATCTGCCCCTCCTATGTCCAGGCAGTGAAGGCAAAGCAATTCTGAGAACATCTGAGCGTTCCCTGGCTCCTCTGAAGATGCTGCCCTTGACTCCCATGTGGTCTTGGAGCTGATCTGGGTTACGCTCTGAACCCCCCAAGTCACACAGGTCCCTGTCACAAAGGCCCCTGGGGAGGAAGGCCAAGGGCAGAGCCAGCTTCCCGGCCAGGGCACACTACCAGGTCGGGGGCTAAGGTGCTTGTCTGGCCTATAGCCAGGCCTGATTCAGTTCCCCACACTGATGTGATCAGTCCGCAGGCACTGAGCCGGGAGTAAGAGTAGCCCCTGAATGCCGCTGGGTGTGACCCCAAAACTAAAGAAGACAAGTGGTGACCCTGAGGGGCAGGTCTGGACACCAGGAACACTCCGGGGCTCCGTGGAGCCTGCTTGAAAATTGTGCTTGAAAATCTTTCTGGCTCAGGGTGTGTGTGTGTGTGTGTGTGTGTGTGTGTGTGTGTGCGCGCGCGTGTGCGTGGCGGGGGTGGTATTTTTTTATTTGGGGGGGGCCTCCAGAAAATGTTTAGGGAACTTAGGGGTACTTCCAGCAGCACTGAGCTAATGGGCCTGACAGTCCGATCTCTGGCAGCGTGGGGAACGGGGATGAGAGTTAATATGCCCGGCGTGCATGCGGGCCCTTCGAGTTCTCTCCCTGGCTGAGGATTTTATTTTCTGTACTTATTTTGGCCTGGGGGCCACACTTGGCAATGCTCAGGGTTTCATCCTGGCTCTGCATTCAGGAATTACTCCGGGTGATAGTCAGAAGACCAAAAGGAACCTCAGCGATCGAACTGGTCAGCCAGGTAAGTGCCCTCCCCACAGCGCCCTCTCTCTCTTTGACTTCTTGGCTCTGTGTTTTAAAATAAGGGTAGAGTCACCCTGACTTCTAACTCCACCTTTTACATGAAACTAAAGTCATGGTCACTTGAGGTCAGCCCGGGATAGAATAAGACATGCCATTGTTATAGCAGATGAACCTGGACACTGGCAGAAAACACACTTTGGGGAGACACTTCCCTCCCCCCCGCTCAACAGATGGAACTGCTCAGGGGTCACTCTTGGTGCTTCTGAGAGCAACATAGGTTGTGGGGATAGAGCCTGGGGTGCCAGGTGGAAGGCGAGCACCGCACCCGCTGTGCTATCGCTCTGGCTTTGAGGAGACAGAGAGGGTTTTATTTCGGGGAGGGGGGTTGGAGGGTCACACTTGGCAGTGCTCGAGGGTGATTCCTGGCTCTGTGCTCCGGGGTCACTCCTGGTAGGCTCGGGGAGCCATATGGATGCTGGGGATCGAACCCGTGTTGGCCATGTGCAAGGCAGACGCCCTCCCACTGGACTGCAGCTAAGGCCCCATGATAGGGAGAGCTTTCACACTTGGTGGAGACATGACGATGACATGTGGCCACTTGTCCTGGCCATGTACACTCCGAGGTCCACATTCCCACAGAGCTGGAGGGGGGGGAGAGGGCTGCCTCGCAGCAGCGGGCTGTCTTTGGGGGAGGGCTGCCTTGGGGTGGGGTTGCCTCTTTCCAGCCGTGTGGTTCTGACTGAGCCTCACAGGTGCCTGTGATCCTAAAACAATGACCTGGAGAAAATGTTGGGGTTATCGCCACTTCTCCCTGAAGCGTTCGGGCTGGCATTCCCAAGAGGCCCTGGAGGCCTTTTCCTGTGGCTTGGCGTGTAGAAGTTGGGCCGACCCAGGCGCTGGGAGCCTGGAGATGCCTTACCAGGGCCTGGAGGAATGTGATTAGTGAGATTTAGGGGCATTTCCAGAAATAATCTTTTTATCAGAGAAACCTGTCTAGGGTAGGGCAAGCTTCCAGAGGCAAGGTTTTGTCCTCTGAAGTCATCCACTCCTCCAGCTTGGTGCTCCAGGCCTGGTACACACATGCAAACACAAGTATACACACACACACACACACACGCACACACACAGACCTGGTCCCCATACACACAGCCCTGGTACACACACGCACACACAGACATATACACACAGACCTGGTTCACACACACATAGACCTGGTCTATATACACACACAAAAGAAAACCACACACACAGATCTGGTCCCTATACACACACACCCCACACAGACCTGGTCCATAGACAGACAGACAGACAGACACACACACACACACACACACACCTGGTCCACAGACACACACACTCAGAGATCTGGTCCACACACACACAAAACACCCACAGAGATCTGGTCCCTATACATAACACCCCACACAGACCTGGTCCACAGACACACACACACACAAGCACACACACAGATCTGGTCTCCCCCAGACACACAGAGACCTGGTCCACACACACACACACACACACACACACACACAGATCTGGTCCACACACACAAACCTAGTCCACACACACACACACAGACAGACCTGGTCCATGCACACACACATATACAAACACACAGATCTGGTTTACACACACACACACACACACACACACACACTCACACACACACTCGCACACACCCATACCTGCCTGGTCCCACTCACTTTGGAATTTGCAGTTAACTGGCTCCTGGTGGCCTGTTCACATACACACACACATACACACACACACACACAGATCCGGTTCCCATACCCCCCCCCCACACACACACACACATACCTCCCTGGTCCCACTCACTTTGGAATTTGCAGTTAACCGGCTCCTGGTGGCCTATTCTCGGGCCAAGGAGCTGGGCCTGTGGGCCGGTTGGTTGAGAAGAACTTGGGGTGGGGTGGGGTCCCCCAAATCCTGGCTGCTCTCTTGGAAATTGCTTCCTGGTCAATCACAAATCTGGTGGTTTGTGACAATGAACATCTCCCCTCTGGAGTCAGAGGACCCAAATCAGTGTCCCGGCCCAGAGGTGGGGTCAGCAGGGCCGGCGGGCTACTCACCCCACAGTTCTGAATGATGGGACAGTCAAGATCTGTGTTTCTCTGGCCTCTAAATGGGCTATTTTGATCCAGATGGGGCCTCTCTGAGGTCTGGGGTGCACGGCGCATTTCTGGGTCCTGCTGCCTCTCCCCTTTGCCCCAGTCGTATGAGGATGCTTGTGGTCCCATTCAGGCACCCCCCAACACGCGCACACACACACACACACACACACACACACACACACACCAGTCCCCACACATGGAGTCCAGGAGAATTGTAAAGGGAAAAACAAATAAAAACTGAAAAAAAACCTAAAAAAAAAATTTAGTTTTTATTCTCTCTAGTACAAAAAGAGACTCTGTCCCTCCCTCTCACACCCCATTGTGCTTCTAGAATTTTCTGTTTTCTTTTCTTAGGGAAGTAGGAACTTGAGTCTGGCGCCTTAGACCACTTGGCCATCCTGTTCGATTCCTCCGCCCATCTCATAGAGCCCGGCAAGCTACCGAGAGTATCTCACCCGCATGGCCAAGCCTGGCAAGCTCCCCATGACGTATTCAATATGCCAAACACAGTAACAACAAGTCTCACAATGGAGACGTTACTG
>JAOXYA010479240.1:0-16555 GCA_028565675.1 Sorex palustris | reverse complement strand
GGGGCGGAGAATCGAACTCGGGTCGGCCATGTTGGCCGCGTGTAAGGCGAAAGCCCTACCGCTGTGCTATCGCTCCAACAAAAATATAAATAACGTTTATGAAGCAAAAGCAAAAATGGTAAAACAAAACAAACCACAATGAAATGGAAAAAACTTTAGCCATGCCCTGGACGGATAAGAAGTTACTTTTAAGTTCCCAATCTGTTCCTTGCTTAAAAACTGCTGGATTTCAAGAGACTTCGAGATTGGTTGGAGATTCAACCTCAAATGAGCATGCACACACCTTTACAAATTTACTTACTTTGCCAGTGATGTAAAGACTGATGGGAACTAGAGTATCCTCAGAGCAGCTGTGGATCAATCTCCTACAGGCTGGTCTTTGCCCAGGCCCTTGTTTCCCTACCAGTCATGATTGACCCTCTTCATGCATGTCAGATCACCCCAAGAATAAGACAACAGCCAGATTCCAGCAGCTTTCAGCCATGCTACCATTCCTCCTTGACTGGGGTCCCTGCAGGCCTCAGTGCCCGGTGCATAGAAGATGGGACTGCTCAAACCATTTGTATTTCCTCGGAAGGGTATGTTTATACCCACTGGTCTTCCTGGCAGGGAACTAAGTCAGCATCAGCAGAGATTCCTTTCACCTGGAGTGAGTGATGCAGGAGCTATGACAGCGGGTCTTTGTGTTCATCCACAATTTCCAGGTTCTTTAATATCGTTCAATATTTTTGTTCTTCAATATTTCAAGAATGAAAATACTGAAGAGTTAAGATGCTCAAGACTCAGAGTTGGAAGCAGAAAAGTTTATTGAAAAGTAGAAGAAAAACTCCCCAGTCAGGGAGGAACTTAGTACAGGACTAAATTAAGTGTGGCTCATTTTGTGGGATTTTTATAGGACTGCTGGGTCTTTTTTTTTTTAATTTTTTGTTACAACACCATGATTTGCCAAGTCGTTTATAAGACAATTAGTTTTAGTCATTAAATGTTCCAACACCAGTCCCAACAGCAATGTGACCTCCCCTCCACCAATGTCCCCAGTTTCCCATCACCACCCTAGCCGGCCCCATTAGAAGGCACAAAAAAATTTATTTCACATTATTTGTTACGGGCTGGAGCGATAGCACAATGGGTAGGGCATTTGCCTTGCATGCGACCAACCTGGGTTCAATTCCTCCATCCCTCTTGGAGAACCTGACAAGCTACCGACAGTATCCCGCCCACACAGCAGAGTCTGGCAAGCTACCCGTGGCGTATTTGATATGCCAAAAAAAAGTAACAATAAGTCTCACAATCGAGATGTTACTGGTGCCCGCTTGAGCAAATCAATGAACAACTGGATGACAGTGCTACAATGCTGTTTGTTACAATATGTACAGAGGGTGTTGTCAAAACTTAGATCCATAAAAGACAATTTGTGATTATTGTTACATCTCACAATGATGTTGTTTATAGTCATTGTCTGAGGACTTATATATTAGTTGATGCTAATTGGGCCTTCTGTTTTTATTGTTTTTGCTCATTGAGCTTGGTGGGCTTCGATGCAACCTTCCCATCAGATTTGCTGTGATCCTCCTGGCCTGACAATGCTATGAAATTTGGAGGTGTCAGGCCACATTTGTCATTCCAGGATTCATGGAGCTGGAATGATTTGGTGGCGTGGCAGCTTGCTGAGGTTCAGTTGTGGAGCTGGGCCATTTGTATGTCAGAGGGTGTAAGGAATGGGTGTAGACAGCTGTGCCTTTAAGCAGAAAAGGGAATCTGCCCACCCCCATTCTGAGAAGGACTCAGAGTGGTCAGCCCCAGCTGGTCTACCTGGAGAGAGTCTGCAGCCTACTGGCATACTATATTCTTTTGGAGATTAGCTGTGGAGCTGGGCAGTCTTTGTATTTCTTACCAAAGTCTCAGAGGATTCCCATTTGCTTCCCCAGATGTCTTGTTAATTTAGGACCTGTTTGTGTGGTTAAGATAAGATTAACATCTTTCATTCCCACTGCGCTGGTGGGGACTGTCTATTTAACACCTTTTTAGGTTATATTGCACCATATGCCCAAGTATTGCCCCATTATCTCTAGTCTTCTGTGAGCCCTTAAATTCTCCTGGGTCAGAATGTATGGTTTTGGGAAATTATATACAAAAAGAGCCTAGGAATTTTCAGGAATGTTTAAACAGCGAAAATGAAGATAGCGAAAATAGAGCTGTTCATGGCAGCAGCTGATGAGGGGAAACTGAGGTTTCTTCTTTCAAAAGGAAGTAGGATTCCATGCCAGCGATTGCTAAGGCATACCTCTATTAGTTGGAAAGTGCCCCACTAGGCTGCTCTGACTCATGAACCAGTGCTCAAAGACAAAAGATGAGCTCGGAAAGGAAAATGAAAATGGCTTAGTACTCAAGGGACCATTCACGCTTACTTGGGAGTAAACCAGGGAGAGCTATGTGCAAGGCAAGTACCTTAATCCTTGTACTACTTCTCTGCTCCAAGGAACATTTTTAAAAGAATACTGAGGGAACTATCAGTAGCTTTCACTGACCAGGATTTGGGGGACTTTTCATTTTATATCCATTTGCCGTATTTAAGTTTATGTAATATAAGCACATGTTTTTATAAGAACAAGTTTGAAGTACACCATATGAGGTTACTAGAAACATAAGTTAATTTCACTCTAAAATTCCTCGAAGATACATAAATGAATTCTCTGCCTATCAATCAAGTACACAAGCATCCTAAAGCATCCTTTATGGAACTAAAGACCTTGAAACAACTAGCTGTTCAGACTGGAGTAGCTTTGCACTGGGCTTGCCACCAGTTTTAATCTGAATTGATTGCCTCCAAATTCATCTCTTGAAGCCCTTACCTTCAGCTGTACTTTGAGATGGGGCTTTGGAGTCCTCTAACTTGTTTAGAGGAGGTCAGAGGGCTGGTATGCTCATGATGGCATTGGCCCTACTAAGAAGAGACACTAGGAAATTGAGCCCTCAGCGACATGAAGGCTTAGTGAGTGGAGGCTGCCTGCAAGCTCGGAAGAGAATCCCCCCATGGGACCCTGGCCATGCTGCTGCCTTGATCTTGGACTTCCAGACTCCAGAGAATATTGATGTCTGTTTGTGTAGCCACCCGGTGTTGCTTATGGAAGCTCATGTGGACTCGTAATACACTGCCCTTTGCAGCTCTAACACTGGAGCTAGGATGCGGAGATGTGGCAGTCCAAGAAATCAGAAATGTGGCAATCCTGGGCTCCATGGGTTTCAGGACCATTAAAGCTTCCTAATGATGTTGCCGCCTGGATGTGAAGATTACTCTGGGAAGGAAAATGTATTAGTTTGTTTGTGGACTTCTATAACGAAATACCTTAAACACAGTGACAAAAACAACAGAAATTTCTCAGTCTAGGCTCTGCAAGATGAAGGTGCTGACCACTTTGGTTCCTAGTGAGGACCCTCTTCTTGTCTGGGCTGTATATCTTCTTCCTATGTCCCCACAGAGGGGGAAAAAGAAGTCCTTTTTTTGATAACTTAAATAAAATTATTGTTGAGATAACATTGATTTTTTTTTTGCTTTTTGGGGTCACACCTGGCGATTCACAGGGGTTACTCCTGGCTCTGTACTCAGGAGTTACTCCTGGTGGTGCTTAGGGGACCATATGGGATGCTGGGAATCGAACCTGGGTCGGCCGCGTGCAAGGCAAACGCCCTACCCGCTGTGCTATCTCTCCAGCCCAGAGATAACATTGATTTTTTTAAAAAATATTTTCCCCTTTTTGGGAGATGAAAGCATATCTGGCAGTGTTCAAGGCTTACTCTTGGATCTGAGCTCAGGGATCACCCCTGGAGGTTTCAGGGGACCACAGGGGGTGCTGAGGATTGACTTGGGTTGGCCAAATGCAAGAAAGGCACCTTCCCCTGCTGTGCCATTTGCTCCAGGTCGTTGTGAGAGAGAGAGAGAGAGAGAGAGAGAGACCAGCGGTGGTAATGGGGGGGTGGGCAACTGGGGACTTTGGTGGTGGGATGGGTATAGGGATACAATGTTCCAACACCATATATGGGTATGGGTGTTGGAACATTGTATGACTGAAAACCATCATGAACAACATTGTAATTGTGTATCTCATGGTGATTCAATTAAAAAAGAGGAAATTGTTTTTTTTAATTTCCAAATTGATCTTTTGTACATTTGTTTTGAGGCCATACCTGATTTTTCAGTTTTGGCGTTCAAGGGCTACGCTTGACTCTGAGACCAGTTTACTCTGGCGGTGTTCGGGGAACCACAGGTGCTTCCCAACTTCCTCCAGGCAGGGTTTATACTCATCCCACTGAGCCATCTCACTGGCCACAAACTGATTCCAAAGTTCATTTACAAGCGTGGGTGCCTCTGAAAGGCAGTGTGATATGCAGTAAAGAAGAGCTTGGGCTTGGCGTCCTGTAGACCTGAGTGTGAAGCACAGCTGAGTGGCTTGTGCAAAGATGTTCTCTGATCTTCACATTCCCCTTCTATAAATAGAGGATAATGATATAGTATAGCTCGGACAATCTCAAGCTGTACTTCCTGAGACTTATGCAGGTATTTGAATTTGTGAAACCCACAGTAGCAGTTAGCTTATAATTTTTTCTGCCTCATCATTCATAAAGTGGAGTTAATGACACATGCTTCTTTGATTGTATTAGTTAACATATATGCTAAACATGAACAACAAACCTTGACTTCTGTGGATACTGTGCTGGGTCGGCTAGGGTCATTCAGAAAACTAAATAATCCGCTCTGGTTTACCTACCTTTCAATAGGAATTAGTCACAAGAGTTGAAATTATTGTCTAAATGCCATGTGTACTTTATTCTTTGTTTTTGTTTCTTTAAGTTTGTTTGTTTGGGGGAGGGGGTAATACCCAGCGGTGCTCATACAAGCACTCTATCTGCTGAACTATTTCTCCATCCCTCTTTATTTTTCCTCATGTGTGTTTTGAGTGCACTCCTTATTTCTGTGGAAAACAGGAGTTCAGTCTATGACTTGAACTGGAATCCCCAAAAGGACTTGAGAGTGAACACAATTGCTTCCCAGTAAGGTGGCAAGTCCAAAACTCAAAGGATGTTTTGAATTTTCTTGGCGTGGATAAAAATAAGACAATGGCTGTAATCAGGAAAAATATCGGTAACAAGATCAGGAAGATGCAAACATACACAATTCTGTTAGAGAGAATTCTCTGGCAAGGGAAATGCTGTAAACAGCACCCAGGACAAGGATCCCTTGTTTCAGGGATCTCTGGAACTGTAAAGCATCAGCTGAGTCAAAGCATACATAGTTTCTTACTTGGTGCTCTGTAAGCAACAAATAACTTTTAGATTTCTTCCTTGTTTGAAGTGATTTTTATTTATGATATATCAGTGTTAAATTCTATCATACCAATTAATGACAAATAAGCTAATGTTTATTGAGAGTTTAAGTCATTTGATCTTTTTTAGGCACACAATATTCTGAAAATATTTATTGAATTGAGTTGCTAATTTAGGATAACTCAACAATTAAACATTTTTATGACTTGTCATCAATACTTATGATGTATTTTTGTATCGTGTCTTTAGAACTGTGCAGCCCACAGGTGGAAAATTATGCCCCTGATACTCAAGGAGTTGATCCAGTTAAATAAAGAGAAAATTAGTTTAAAACAACAATACAAGAAATGTTATGGGAAGGGTCCTGTGGACAGTGATGAAAGCACATTAGAACTTTGGTGATGGGGCTGGTATGGTGACGTTTCATCCCTAAACTATAACAGTATTTACACTCTTATAGATCAATGTTACTCAGTTTTTTAAAAAATGTGAAAAATCATTAGCTGGTTAATCATAAAAGAAATTGGAAGAAGCTAAATAAAAGCTGGGAGGATATAGCAGCAAAAAAAATGTTAATAAGACTTAGATTTTGAGACAAGTGTTTGTGGGGAAGATAAGACGGTTGTTTATATTTCTGTATTCTTCTATTCAGTAAACATCACATCCTTAAAACCAAAGTTAAAAGTTGTTGTAACTCTTTTATAATTTATAATTCCTCATAAATGCTTAGGAAAACATGTTTAATATTCTAGTTTTGGTGATTGCTGATTTTTTTAAAAACTTAACCTACACAATTCTCCTATGAGAAGCAGAAGAGGCCAATGAAAAGAGAATGTTTTAGGATCAGAGAGATAGTAAGTGGGTGGGGCACTTCCCTTACATGCAGCCCACGTGGATTTCATCTTTGGCGTCCCATATGGTCCCCTGAGCACTGCCAAGAGTAATTCCTGAGTGCAGAGCCAGGAGTAACCCCTGAGCATTGCCAGGTGTGGCCCAAAAAATGGGAGAGAGAATGTTTTATGTTTTATACTAAATCACCTCGGCTTAAATTTACCCAGCCGTACAACTCGTTAATTAGGTAACTTTGGGAGAGAGAAACTTCTTTAAACCCTAAGATTCCTCTTAGTAATACGCAGATAATGACTCAGGGTTGCGTGAGAAAGGAGATAACTGGCTGATCCAGGCTTAGAGTATGTTTATCAGAATTATTTGTTCCTGTTTCCTTTCCCTCACGTATTTAGTGTTAGTGTAATTCTTTGTGACTCCTTTGAACTTTGAACTTTGTTTTCAGATTTCTAGGATTCCCGTGCTTTTCCAGAAGAGAATCAGCACAGAATCACCAAGAGTCTGACATATAAGCACTTAGGATATTAATGCTAATATTATAAAAAAGAGAATTTGCCAACCCTTTTCCTATCATTAACTTGCAAAAATAAAATTGATTGACTCATATTGATGTGCTGAGGAATTTACCAAAATGTTTATTCATATTTAAAAGAACAAGTTCTTAAACCATTTCTGCAAATGTCTATCGAAACAGAAACAAAAATACAGTTCTGTCAAAGCATTTAAATTGCCTTTTACATACTCTTGTTTTGGATGCCATTACCTAAGACTTTGTTCTATGTATCAATTTGTCCAAAATGTAGCTGGAATATTGTGGACAGGAAGCTAGTTCTTTAAGCACCCTGTCCTATATACCTCTCCGAAGCTTCAGAAGATGGATATAATGTGGAGAAAAGGCATTTGCTGAGAAAAATGAATGTAGCAGGAGTTCCCTCACAAGGCTCTTGGCCAGCATGCTCCTTAGGAAGGAAATAGAGGTGGGAGTTTCAGAAGGCAGGGGCATATTTCACTCTCAGTCCTGCTGCATGGATATCTGCCCATTTAAGTAAACAGCCTACAGCTAGTTCTCCGTGGCTGCATAAGGACAGTTTTGACCGTCATGTCTAATTCAAGCTTGTTTTCCTACTTTCCCTATAAAAAGCACTTCAAAGAAACTGGCTGTGAAACACATGAATTTTCATGCCAAATGTCAGATGAAACGTTCTAGAGTTCAGAAATTCTCAGTATTACAGATTCTTTCATCTTTCATTCATTCTGTATTTTTAATAATCTGCCCCAAGGTCATTAAAAAATGCAGATGGAATTGGAGTGATTGTACAGTGGGTAGAGTACTTTTCTTGAACACAATTGACTCGGGTTCAATCCCTGGCACCCTATAGAGTCCTCCAAGCACACCAGGAGTGATTCTTCAGGGCAGAGCACCTGAGCATCAAATGGGTGAGCCCCATCCCCCAAAACCAAATTCTCAGGACTAGAAATTGTATAATGATTAAAGCTTTTTTTTTTTTGGCCTTGCACACTTCTGATAATGGTATGATTCCTAGCACCAAAATATAGTCTCCTGAGTACCAAAGGGTGTAACTCTGGAGCATCTAGCTAGCAGTAGTCCCTGAACACAAACAGATGTAAAAAAATATATATTAATTAAACAAGTAAAGTGATAGTAAATTCTGGTAACAGATTTCCTTTTTTGCAAACAATTCTAAAATATATGAAATTCAATATGTAACTGGATAAAAAGTCTTAGTGTGTTGTTATGGAAACCATATAATAAAGTTTTAAGCTACTTGTCCTGAAATTGGGAGAGCAAATTTTTCCAATTATAGTGTTCATCCATACTTGTTATATGTTGAAGACTCTAATTTTCCTATCATAATATTCATCCATAACTTGTTATAGTCTCAATTTTATATCAACTAAGGATATTCACACGTACTAACTCCTGATTCTCTCTTCTTCATGTGTTTTTCATAATTATCCTTTTCACGTAGCCAAAGGAGAGATCAAGAAAGTCTGTTTCCTTAGTCACCTCAGTCCTTTCCACCCCTCATCCCTCTGGGCGAAGGACATCGTGCAGAGTTATTAAAGTTGATCTCAAAGAGCAATCTGTTCTAAATGATTGTCCCTGGATCTGCCATGGAACCCTGTAAATGCCCTTCATTACTCTGGCAAAGCAGTATCATATTTCCTCCACCCAACTTCATTGGCTGACACAAGTTAGGCAGTAAGCGTTGGACTTCAGATGATCCTGGTGATTGATAGAGGATGGCGCTTCTTGTGACACAGGTAAACGCACATTTACTTTTCAGGGTAATGTTCTTAAATAGGTACTCAGTTCATAGTTTTCTTTCTTAACTAAATACGCTTTGAACATATAATTTCCTATTGCTTTTATTTTTCACAGACCATCATCTTAAGACAAGTTAGAAGAAAAAGAAATTTCTTACAGTTTTCATATTTCTCAGTTTATTGTGTTATGCACTTCATATAGGACTCTCTCTAACGCACTATAGCATTGTTTTAGATGGTTAGACTTGTCTCTGCTGTGAGCGCTTTTGTTATTTAAAAAGATAAGAAAAATCCGTACATGTTCTAACTTTTAAAAATAAGTCATAGGGCAGGAAAGATAGTATAATGGTGACAGTGTTTATCTGGCATGTGGCTGGTCCCCAAGCGGCACAAATGCTGGCCGACTTTGACCATGAGTGTGGAAATGTCGGACTAAAGCTGAATTTTACGAAGACAATGTTTATGAGAAACAGCCTCATTCCTGACACCTCATTCGCTCTAAATGGAATGACCATGTCCGAATGCAACAGCTATGTGTACCTAGGTTGAGAAGTCAACAGGACAAATGACCTGGCACCCGAGCTGCGCAGGAAGAAGAGAGTGGCTTGGAACGCCTTCAAGAGCATTGGAGAAATAGCTAAGAGTTCGATAAACCTCCGGCTCCGGCCACATCTCTTTGATTCCACTGTTCTTCCTGCATTAACATACCCCTCAGAGACCTGGGCCCTACACAAAAAGGATGAAAACGCTATTCGGGTCTCCCAAAGAGGAACTGAAAGAGCTATGCTTGGAATATGACGTCTTACTCAAATGAGAGAAAGAATCCAGAGTTCCAACCTCCGACAACGATCAAGAATCAGAGACACTGTCTCGTTTGCCAAGGTGTCAAAAATCAGATGGGCTGGTCATGTAATGAGATTTAGAGACGACCACTGGACTAGAGCTGTTACCGACGGGATTCCATGGGATGTCAAAAGACCATGTGGCTGCCCACCTACCAGATGGTCAGATTTCTTCATCAAGATCATGAACGATCGGTTTGAGGCTCTTTCATGTTCCTAGAGTGAACAGACGCCATTGGGCTACACTAGCACGTGACAGAGACAAATGGAGACGTTACTGGTGCCCGCTCAAGCAAATCGACGATTAACGGGAAGTCAAGTGATCAAGTGATAGCGCAGCAGGTAGGGCGTTTGCCTTGCATGCAGCCAACCCGGGCCAACCCCAGTTCGATTCCTCCAGCCCTCTCGGAGAGCCTGGCAAGCTACCGAAAGTATCTCGCCTGCACAGCAAAGCCTGGCAAGTGCTCCATGACGTATTTGATATGCCAAACACAGTAACAACATGTCTCACAATGGACACATTACTGGTGCCCACTCGAGCAAATCAATGAACAACGGGAGGACAGTGCTACTAGTGCTACATATAACAGATAGGGATAGCATAGCAGGTAGGCCATTTGCCTTGCACACGGCCGACCTGGCTGACCCAGGTTCGATTCCTCTGCCCCTCTCGGAGAGTCTGGCAAGCTACCGAGAGTATCTCACATGCGCGGCAAAGCCTGGCAAGCTACCTGTGATGTATTCGATATGCCAAACACAGTAACAACAAGTCTTACAATGGAGACATTATTGGGCCCGCTCGAGCAAATCGATGAACAATGGGAAGACAGTACTACTGTGCTACAGTGCTTTTTCTCTATCACTATCACTATCACCCCGTTGTTCATCGATTTGCTCGAGTGGGCACCAGTAACGTTTCCATTCATCCCCGTCACTTGCTAGTGTAGCCCGATGGCATATTGGGGGCTCTTTCAAGGTCAGGGGAATGAGGACCGTCATTGTTACTGTTTTTGGCATATCGAGTGGCATACTCGATACTTGAAATGCTTTTTCGCAGGAACTTGATTTTTGCTTTGGGTCCACAGCTAGTTACATAAGGAGGTGACTCTTGGCTCTCTGTTTGGGGGTCACCCCTGACGATGCTGAGGGGAACCTGCAATGCTGAGGATCAAACTGGGCCTCCTGTGTACAGCAGATGTATTCAGTCTGCTGGGCAGCCCTCTGACCCTCTGCTTCATAGTTACGGGTTTAGCTCTTACGTTTAGGTCCATGAGCCGCTTGAGCTCCCTTCTCTGTCAGTTATAAAAGGCCCAGCATCTGCTTATGCCCGCCCATCATTGAAGTTTGTTCTTCCTGCCTCTTCCTCGGCCCCCCTTAACATATCTCTGTATTTACAGTTTCCTTATTTTTTTGTGTACCCCTAAGTAATACTTACATCTTGCATATACTCTGTGGCTACTTTTAGTATCAAATTCTGGAACATTTCTAGCCCACGACAACAGTGGTTTCCCAAGCCCCGGTCTGTGGACAGGTGCCAGCCTGTCCTGCCAGAATGTTCCTGCCACTTTGTGAACAAGTGCTTGCCACTTTCTACGTGGCAAACCAGGGACATGATTTTCACTTTGTAATATTAGACTTTAAAATGAATCCACGAAGTGACATTAATAATAATGCTTTTTGTTCCTGCATTTTGGCCTGCAAAAGATTTCTCCCCTTTTCTCTGGCTCCACGGAAAAAGGTTGAAAACCACTGGCCCCCTGCCTTGGTTGTAACTGCCAGGCCAGGACAGCTGTCGGTCAAGGACAAGGTCGAAGAACACTGCTCCCCCAACAGAAACCACACTCTGACTGATTGCTTTTCCCCGGGATTGCAGCACAGTGTACTATTTATGCCCGACATCTTCCGCTGAGTAAAATGACCAAGATCTACCTGTAAATACAGCAGGAGGCTGCGTTTGTTTGTGAGTTTTCCCTTTGTGCAGTAGTATGCCCTAGTAATACTCTTGCCAAATGTATTTTCCATTCTTTTCTTAATAGGCAGGTGGATTATTTCCAGGGTTAGGTTATTATGAAGAAAGCTTCGGAGGTGAACATTGGTTATTCTGTGGCCACAGCCAGGAGTGTGATCAGTGACTGGGGACTGGGTCCCAGCCTCCTGCATGCCAAGCATGCACTCCAGCCCTTTCAACTCTCTCCCCGGCCCAGCTTTTGTGTTTTGTCATGGTGGCCACCACGTGGGGCTGGGCCGTAAGTCCCCGTGCATCGTTGTTCACCCTGGATCTGCAGGCCTGATGCTCTGGCACCCAGAGGTGTGTTACTTGAGCCTGATGAAACTTTGGGCTGGAGGTGTTTGAATCCTCCAGAACTCCTCCTGACTGTGCATGGGAGAGTACAAGAGTTGGCCATGCAACCTGGGCCTCGCACATACCAGCCCTATGCTCCCCACCTGAGCCCATTCCTGGCCAAGTCTAAAACCCTGAGAGCCACTGGTTTTGCTACTTTACCAAAAAGATGGGGCTGGAGAGCTAGTGCAGCAGGTAGGGAACTTGCCTGGCATGCGATCGACTGAGGTTTAACCCTCAGTACCACATATGGCTTCTGGAGCCCACCAGGAGTGATCCTTGAGCACAGAGCCAGGAGTGATATCTGAGCAGCACTGAGTGGGGCCCAAAAACCAATAATAAAAATAATATTACAGAAAAGAAAGGGACTAAAACACAGAGGGGAGGGCGTTTGCCTTGCTGACCCAGGTTCAATTCCCAGCATCCCATATAGTCGCCCCACCTAGCACCACCAGGCATAATTCCTGAGTGTAGAGCCAGGAGTAACTCCTTGCATCACCGGATGGGACCCCAAACAGAAAGAAAAAAGAAAGAGAAAAGGAGCCAGCCCAGACTGCTGGAGGCACTGGGATGGAGGAAGCCCAGGAGAGGCCCTGTTGGGAAAGGTCCTGGAGCCACTCCACCCCCTTTCCCCCACCCATTTTCCTAGGGGAGTGCTGCCAGTGACTCTGGCACCTTTGTTCAATGGCTGCACTGTGAATGGGCCCCAGTGGCCGCCCATATTGACATGCGGTCCCTGTCACCAGTGAGGAAGCACCTGTGGGTGAGAGGGTGGAAGCCTGGGAGGCTTAGTGTTGAGGCTCCCCAGTGCCTGACTCAGGTCCAGTCTCTCTGGGCCCAGGAAGCTGAGACCTCCCCCTCCCACCCCAGCCGCATTCCTGCTTGGCTGTAGCAGGAGGTGGCAGTCCTGATGGACATGTGGGAAACAAAAGCAGCAGGGGGAGTTTATGTGGTGCTGGGCCTAGCCCTCATTGACCCATTTCCTCCCTGGTCAGTCACTGCAAGTGCTCAGCCAGCTTCCTGGCCTCTGCCTTCCCATGCTAGGCACCAGAAGGCAGGGAGGGCTTGGAAAAGCGAGAAAAGAAACCAGAAAGGAGCTGGAATCGTTCTCCCGAGCTCCCCAGCCAGTGAGTGAGTCACTGGCGACAGGAGAGACAGTCGTGGCAGGGAAGGGGCCGGGTCTGGCCATCTTCAGCTCACCTTGTACATGTAGGGCCCAAATGCTCATGATCTCTTGAACAAACAATTCTGGGCTCATCAGAGACCCCCCCATGCCAAAGATCAGAGGTGAAACCCTTCCTCAGAACACATGTACAAGTGAGCTCAGAGTGTGAAGTGGCATGAAAAAACTGAGTGGACAGGACTGGAGCAATAGTATAATGGGTTGGGCACTTGCCTTGTATCCAACTGACTGGGGTTCAATCCCCAACACCACACATGATCCCCCGCATCCGACCAGGAGTGATCCCTGGCCTCAGAGCCAGGAGTAAGCCCTGAACACCACTGACTGTGACCCAGAACCACAAAAAATTAAGCTTTGAAAGTTCATAAAGAAATTAAGCTTTGAAAGTTCATAAAGAGTCAGTTTTGCAGTTACTTAGGATGATAGCATAGAGACCAAAAACAGGCTAGTTAAGGTGGTCATCCTCAAAACGAAAACTTTGTCAGTTCCTAAGATGCTATCATGGAAGTAAAAACACAGCCTAAGACCTACAAAGTTGGGCCAGAGCTTCAGCACCCAACCAGGTTTAGTCCTCAACACCCCACATCTTTGAGTAACTCCTGAGCATATCCAGAGTGGCAGGGGGAAAAAGGAAAAATTCTGTACAAGCTCAGTACAGACACAACCATCACCATCACGATGTCCTAGTGATATAGTGTTTCCCACTGGTCGGTGGTGGGCCTGGGGACACAATGTCAGCTGGAACCATAGGAGTCCAAGCAGGTGTAGAGAAACAACCCCTATGCACAGCTGGCAGGGATGTGAAAGGGTGCAGAGTTCCTCAGAAAGATAAACACAGTTACTGGATTCCACGCCTTTTTTTGTTGTTTGTATTTTGTTTTAGAGCCACACTCCAAAACACTGAGTGTTTTGAAGCACTCAGCAGTACACAGAGCTGACTCCTAGCTCTACTCAGGCATCACTCCTGATGGGGCTCAAGGAACCATATGGGGAGATGGGGATCAAACCCAGGTCAGCCGCGGTTGTATCCACTTCTGGCTATGGACCCAAGATAGTACAAAACAGCTGCCCGCTGAGCATGAGGAGGAGGACGAGGAGGAGGAGGAGGAGAAAGAGGAGGAGGAGGAGGAGGGAGGAAGAAGGAGGGAGGAGGGAGGAGGGAGGAGGAGCCTCCACCGCCACAGTGGGTAAGGAGTTTGTAATTCCTGAGGGCAGAGCCAGCCAGATGGGACCCAAAAACCCAAGAGTCGGTTAGCCACTGCTTTGCTGGGAACCTTGCTCCACAGCACCCCCTGCATGCCAGCTTTCTCCACTCCTCATGGGCCCCTCAAATTCCACCACTAAAGTCCTAATCAGCCACGAGGATGGCTTCAGTCCAGACCAAGTACCTGGGATGCAAAGTCCACTGGATCAGCAATTGGTTCCATAATTGGAGTCATGGGAACATTTGCATGAAACAGTCGTGTCTGGTCTCAGCTAGCAGCAACATTTTCAGTGGAAAAACAAATGTCCCATTCCCCAGAGAGGTAGACATCCTCAAACAGTCAGCCTAGCCATGTTGGGTGTTCCAGTGGTTACTGAACTTCTCTGCTCTTTTTGGTGAACAGATACATTAACTATCTAAGCACCTGCCCTCTCCAGGTTACTGTATGGCACTGGGCAAACTCTCAGGTATCTCAGGGGTACCTTAAGACTGACTCTTCCCAGAGAGAGAGAGAGTCTGTGGGGCAAGAAGGGGGGCAACATTTTTCTTGAGTAAGTCTTGGCCCAAGCAAATAGGGTTCATTCCTGTCATGGGAAAAAACTGTTTGAAAATGTGGAAGCAGCCAAATGGGGGAAGAGCAAAGGCCACAGATGAGGGCAATTGTACCTTTCATCAGAAGGGCCACAGGAGGCCAGAACAGAGATCCACAAAGGAGGCCCAGGGAGTGACCGCGGGGGCTCACAGAGCACTGAGTCAGGGTGGATGAAGCCAGAACCAGTATTTTGTCTCCTCAGGGTGAGGTGGAAGCTGCACTGTGAGGGCCAACCGCTCTTTTTCTGGTTGACAGGTTGTCACCTGGAATTATTCGGGGGAAGCTGGCCTGCTGTGGAGTTTTCCAGAACTCGTCTCTCTCCTCATTTGGGGATTCTCCATTTCTTCTGTCCTTTCCTTTCATTCGGTGTCACTTTCTTCCCTTCCCCTTCACAAACCAAATGGTACCAGAGCCTCAGGAATAAAGGATTTCCAAGGGCTTCCTCCTCCTTCCCATGCAATTCCAGGCCCCTAGCTCCTGACTATCAGTCGTAAAACCAAGGGGACTCCGATAAAGTTTCTATGTTTTGGGGATTATTAAAGTGTTCCTTGTACAAAGAAAGTGATAATATTTTCCTGATTAAATTTGAGTACCTACTGCAATCGGAGCACTCAAAGTACTAAAGGGAAGATAAAACCTATTGTCCGCGACATGTTCATTGTGAAGTGGAGACCTGTGCGAACAGTTTCACAAGGTAATGGGAGAGGCAATGAATGCTGTAATTACTGGCCTGAAACAATATCAGGCTCCAGTTACTTATCCAAAGCTAATTGTGTTGTGTGGAGAGAGAAAGCTCGGGTGCAGATTAATGATCTGGTACGGAGGCATAGAAAATAGTGGTGGGTGGAGGAAGCGTGTCAGAATGCCAATGATTTCAGGCTGCTCTGGAAGAATGGACTAGAATTCAGATCATCTTTCAAAAGTCCTGGGTAGAATCTATGTCTTTGTTTTGTTTCAGGGAGAGGTATTTGGGGCCACACCCAAGTGTCTGGGGCTATTCCTGAATGTCTTGCTCAGGAGTAACCCCTTGGAATGCTGGGGATACACTCCCAGTCATCAAACAAAAGCAGGAACATTAATGATTAGGGATGACTCTTTTTAAAAAGACAGGGGAGGGGGATTCCCAACATGTTTCTTTATATTTTACAGACTATTCCAAGGATTAGAGTTGGGTTGGCCACATGCAAGGCAAGCACCTTACCCTCACTCCTATCTTTCTTTGCCCGGATCTAATTTTGTTTTGTTTTGTTTTGCACCACAGCTGGCGATATTCGGGGGTTACTCTTGACTCTGCACTCAGGAATCACTCCTGGCAGTGCTCAGGATACCATACGGCATGCCGGGGATTGAACTCAGGTCAATAACATGCAAGGCAAGCACCCTCCCCCTGTTGATTTAATTTTTTAGGAGGTGCCATATGGAATAAAACCTGTTTAAGGACAATACAGGGCAATTTTCAGAAAAGGGACAAATGGAGGTATGTCCTGCACGTAACACCCATCAGTCCTGATAAAACTGGGGTGTGCCTTGAATCACTCATGTTCCCACTTTGAGTTTTAATTACAGCAGCCATAAAATGAGAAATGATGATGTGGTAGTTTCCAGACTTGTAGATTTCCAGAACAGAAAAAACAATAACAATACAATTAAGATCATGATCAAAGATTTTCCACTTTTAAAACAATTTTAAGACTGAAGGGGATAAATAAAAATATCTTCCTTTTCATGGGCTGGAGTGATAGCACAATGGTAGGGCGTTTGCCTTGCGCACAGCCAGCCCGGCCAAGCTGGGTTTGATTCCTCCAGACACCCTCTCGGAGAGCCCGGCAAGCTACCGAGAGTATCTTGCCTGCACAGCAAAGCCTGGCAAAGCCTGGCAAGCTAACCTGTGACATATTCGATATGCCAAACACAGTAACAACAAGTCTCAAAAAAA
>JAOXYA010479217.1:0-16561 GCA_028565675.1 Sorex palustris | reverse complement strand
CGGAGGAATCGAACTCGGGTCGGCCATGTTGGCTGTGTGCAAGGCAAATGCCCTACCGCTGTGCTATCGCAGCCGGCCTTTGGATGCAAGGCACATCTATTTTATGAGAGCCCAGAGTGGATCAGATCTTCAAAACATCTTGATATTTAAATATTCAAATCATTTTGATTTAAATACTCAATCATCCTTCTGGAAGGGACCACCCATCTTGTTCTGCCCTCTATGCCCTCCTTCCCCCAAATGGAGGACCGCTGCTGGGTGCTGGGTGGGGGTTTCCCATCATGCACTGCACCTCAGATACCAGATCTGAGCCTCAGGTTAAGAGAACAAGACTCAGATTTTAGCCCCCAAGGACAAAGAAGGAGAGAAACTGTAAAGGCGGTAGAAGAGATTCAGGGGGCAGCGATAAGGTAGAGCAGCGGGTCTGGGCTCCTGGACACAGAACCAAGGCAGGGAAGGACAAAGAAATTCAAATAATCTCTCAGGAACCAGAGAGGTAATACCTCGGGAAGGGCAACTGCCCTGCATACAGCTGACCCAGGTTCCAATCCCAGCATCCCTGATGGTCCCCCAAGTGATCTGCTGGGAGTGATCCCTCAGCATGGATCCAGGAACAAGCCCTGAGCATAGCCAGGTGTGACCCCCAAACCAAAATAAATAACAGAAGAAAAGAAAATAATCTCTCCTACTCCTCAAAGCCTGAGTTCGTGGCAAGGAACACAATGCCTAAAATCAGAGATCAGAGAACTGAGTGGGGGACGGTGAGGCCCCTGGACAGAGGGCGTCCACTGTTAGGGCATGTGCTCCAGACAGGACGAGTGAGCTGGGGTGGAAGGTGAGGGTTAAACACGCATGAGGGATGCGGGACATGGTGGGCAGGACGGTGCTGAGGCGGCAAGAGCCCCAACCCAGGGACTTTTCCACACCCGCTCCCACTCCTGCACTTATTTACACACTCTGGGCCACTCCCCACACAGCCGCCTGACCTGTGGGGGTAGGGGTGCGGCTGTTATTGACGGTAGGTGGAGCCCCCACATACCCACCAAGTTCCAGAGCACCCAGGTCACACAAGGCTCCTGTCCCAGGGCTCTAGAATCGGGAGAGCCACAAGGGGGAGGCTAGGAAAGGGATGGCGGGGAAGCACAACAGAGAGGGTGTGCGGATGCTGGAGGACACACAGCACGCAGGCCCAATGTGACTGACCCTCTGCACCTGTGCCAGCAGGTTCCTGTGGGCCCGCCTCGGGGAGCACCACCTGTGGCAGTGGGAGGGTCCGGAGCAGCTGTTCCGGGTCACAGAATTCTTCCCCCACCCCAGCTTCAACGAAGATCTGAGCGCCCACGACCACAACCATGACATCATGCTCATCCGTCTGCCCAGGAAGGCACGCCTGGGCCCGGCCGTGAGGCCCCTCAACCTCAGCCAGACCTGCGTGTCCCCCGGCACCGAGTGCCTCATTGCGGGCTGGGGGGCCGTGTCCAGCCCCAAGGGTACACAGCACCTCCCTGACTCTGTGTTGTCTGCGCCTGCCCCTCTATCAGCTCTCTGGCTGTCCTCTGCCAGCAATTCCATCACATCTAAGACACTGGACATAGGACAGTCCCCCTCCTGGCTGCCTGCCCACTGAGAGCCACCAGTGAACTCTGGGGACCCCATTTCTTAGCTAGGTCCTCAGTTCAGAGACGTTGAAGTGTAACACTCCTGGCAGCTCACTGCCAACCCGGCAGGTGTGGCCCTCCACCCTGAGCACTGCTCCCCCCATCTTCACCTTGGAGTAGAATTAGAACATCCCTCCCCCTCTATAAGCCAGCAACCTTGCCAAGTCTGGCTTGAATATCAGACCCAGTTATCTGGATCAAGGAGGGGGACGTAGCGGTGAACAGGCGGAATCCTCTCCCTGCCAACATCTAATCTAAGAGATTTAAGCACAAACCAGTTATCTGGAGAGACTTGAAAAAATTTCATCAGCTGGCCAGGGAGGCTGATATTTCCCATAGAAGAGTAACCCGGTGTCTGACCTCAGCAGAGGCATCCTTGGACAGCGTCCTTGGACAAGAAGTGGGTCCTCTGGACCTGCTAAAGTTCACCCCGACCCCCACTGCTCTCCCCTCCACCCCCATCTCACCCTCTACCACCCACCAGCCACTTCTTTTTTGGGGGGGCGTTTGGGGTTATTTATTTTGGGGCCACGCCCAGTGATGCTCAGGGATCACTCCTGGTGGTGCTCAAAGGACCATATGGGATGCTAGGGACTGAACCTGGGTATGCCAGGTGCAAGGCAAGAGTCCTCCCTGCTCTCCTATTTCTCTGACCCCTCCCCCCATCAGAACTGGGGCACAGGAGCTCACACACATTCGTCCTCTGGAAGGAACAGTTCTGTGTCCACGGGCTGTCTGTGCTATTATCATTGTTTCAGCTTCTCTCAAAGACCGTAAATGTTCTTCTGAGTCACCCTCCTCCTTTGGTATCTCTGGCCTGTGGCTGCCCATGTCCTCATGGTTTCGCTGGAA
This sequence comes from Sorex palustris, assembly GCA_028565675.1. Classification (NCBI taxonomy): domain Eukaryota; kingdom Metazoa; phylum Chordata; class Mammalia; order Eulipotyphla; family Soricidae; genus Sorex; species Sorex palustris. Next base: position 14,051 of record JAOXYA010479217.1, on the reverse strand, counting down.
AAACTGTCTCTGGCCATGGTCTGTCCACGTGTCTGTCTGTCTCTCTAGTATGTTCTGTCTTCTTTTCTCTGACCTCTCTGCCTTCTTCTCTCCCTCCTCCCAGCCTGTTGACTGGTAAGATCTGGTCTCTTGCTCTTCTGCTGGAGAGCCCTAAGCTTTGCCTCCAAGCGGTCCTGGGGGTGGGGGGGGCGGGTGCTGTTTGAGGCGTGGGTCGGCCGCTGACCAGCTGCTGGCCTGCTGCCCACAGTTGAGTACCCAGTCACGCTCCAGTGCGCCAACATCAGCATCCTGGAGCCTAGACTCTGCCGCCGGGCCTACCCGGGCCACATCTCGCACCGAATGCTCTGCGCTGGCCTGTGGGAAGGGGGCCGCGGTTCCTGCCAGGTAGGTGCAGTGGACGGGGCGGGGAGCGTCATGGATCGTGGGTACCGGCCCAGGATCCCCCCCTTCAAAGGAACAGAGGAAAAGGGGGGACTGAAATGGGGCTGCCTTTAGGGTCTGAGGACGGAGGGCGTGAATCCAGAGTCTGAGGGTGGAGGGGCTACAGAGCTGGACGCTCGGGCTTGGTGGGGGCGTGGGGGGGGGGGGGCCGGGAGCGGGGCGGCCCATGTAATCGTGACCAGGTTCTGCTCTGCGCACAGGGTGACTCAGGGGGCCCCCTGGTGTGCGACGGCACTCTGGCAGGGGTAGTGTCCGGGGGCGCCGAGCCCTGCTCCAGACCCGGGCGCCCCGCCGTCTACACCAGCGTTTGCCACTACGTGGACTGGATCCGTAAGACCATGCAGGAAGACTGAGCCCTCGAGTGCGGGCGGAATCTGCAGAGTCCCAGTATCCGCCAGCCCCAGCCTGGGCCTCTGCTGTCGCGGTCACTCGCTGGTCACTCAGCCGCGTCCCTGGGACCCGGGCAGAGCTCCAGGTACCCGCCCGTCTTGGCCCGCCCGGCTCCGTGACGTCACCCAAACTGGACCCACCCCCTTTGGGCTCCGCCCTACCGACCCGCCTTATAGCCCCGCCCCTCAAAATACGGACCAATAATATTTCTCGATATGGACTCCGCCCTCCGTGGCCCCGCCCATCACGTAGAGGCACCTCCCCATGACGTCACGGTGGTGGGCTCGGCTCTCGCTCGCTCTAGCTGTCTGGGTCCGCCCCGCCCCCGCGCGGGCGTGTCCTGGGTTTGAAGTCCCGGCGGGAAGCGGCGTGGGAGAAGCCGTGGGGGAGAGTCCTTGCGAGCCAACCGGGAAGGTTCAATAAACGTGACGCCACGCCCGCCTTTCTGCTGCTGAGCGTGGGGCTGAGCGGGGGGCGTCCAAGGGGGGCGTCCAAGGGGGGCGTCCAGGGGCCGCCGCTGCCTGGCGGGGCCCTCGGAACCTTTGATTCAGCCCGCGCCGCCGCCGCTCTCCGCAGTCCGATTGCAGCACGCCTCCAGGCTCCGCTCGGGCTGGGCCCGTCGCCCCCGGGGAAGGGGAAACCAGGTCAAGGCGCCTCCCAAACCTGCCTTCCCGGCTCCCGGCGCTCTCCGCCCTGCTGGCGGGCCCGCCAGCAGGCACCAGTCCCTGTGGCAGGAGCCCCTCCTCCCTCAAGAGCCCACGCGCCAAAACCCTCTTTCCAGAGCAAAAATAAAAGTGAGAATTCAGCCGCAGTCTCCGTCTTTCTCCGTCTACAAATCCTGCGAATCCAGAGCCTGGTCACCCAGGTATCGCCAGCTCCCGCTCCCAGCCCCGACCTGAAAAGCAATTGTCCACGCCCCCAGCCCGGTTCTCGAGCCCCCCGAGTCCCAACCCCCAGCCTCTCTTCTCCCCAGACGCCCCGCTTGGCGCGCAGCCCCTCCTCACTCTCGCCGGGGTTCCAGGCCCAGGATGCTCGGAGTGGAGGGGGCGGAGCGGGGGGCGGGGATTCCCAGTTAAAAGGCTCCAGATCCAGTACAGGGCAGACAACTGAGGTTCCGGGTCCGAATCAGTAGGTGACCCCGCCCCCTGGACGCTGTAAGTTCCCAGGCACCCGCATCGGGATGGCCCCTCCCCTCGGACCCGGGACCCCCTCTCTAAGGTCCTTCCTTTCCCAGCCCAGACACGGGGCCCAGGATCCCACTTTCCCTAACTTAGGTCCTGGTTCGCTCCTCCTTCAGACCACGGGTCCGGGCCCTAACTGCCTCCCCCACCTCCGAAGGGAGGCGCCCCGCCCCTCCCCCTTCCCCTTCCCCGGAATCCCGGTCCCCAGCGGACCCCAAGAGCAGCTCCGGATGTCCCGCTCCCTCCCCAAGCCCCAGATCCAATCAGATTTTCCTCCTCCCCTACCCAGACCCGCCATGGGACAACCCCCACCAGCCGCTGCCTGCACCCCTACACTTCTGCTCTTGCTGTTGTGGTCGTCAGAAGCCTGGGCAGGTGAGGGTATGGCTCCCCGGAAGGCACTGGGGACGCGCGGCCTTGGGTGGCCTTGGGTGTGCCTATGGGTGGCCTTGGGTGCGCCTGAGGGGCTGCCTTGGCAGTTACCTGCTGGGCTAGGGGGAGCAGGGGGGGTGAGCATGAGTGGGTCTGCGCAGCAGGAAGGAGTGTCTGGGGCATGTTGCCAATTTGCAGGAACACACCCTTGAGTGCAAGGCGAGGGGCAAGAACGTCCCAGGCATGTGGGAGCGTGCTTTGGGGAATTGGGGGGTGGTGTGGAGAGGTGAGCTCTGAGCCCAGCGCTTTGAGAGCGTTTGCCCGTGAAGGGGCAGGTGGATACCTGGGTTTCCTGCCCCCACCTCTCTGGGTCATCACCCAGAGGTGACCAAGCTCGCCCTCGCTCCCTCTCTCCTTCCACCAGGCCACTGGAGAGCACAGGGCTCAAAGGTGCTGGAAGGTCAGGAGTGCAGTGCTCACTCTCAGCCTTGGCAGACCGCCTTGTTCCAGGGTATCTCGCTGCTCTGTGGGGGAGTCCTCATAGACGAAAGCTGGGTGCTCACTGCTGCCCACTGTAAAAAACCGTGAGTGGGGTAGGAGGGCTGGGGGCTGGGTCCTCCCCACGGGCAGGAGGGAGTGGGGTGGCCTCTAGGGAAGGGTAAACAGGGGCCTCCTGCTGGGTTGCCAAACTTCCTCAACACACAGGAAGTATAGTGTCCGCCTGGGGGATCACAGTCTGAAGAACAATGAAGGCACGGAGCAGGAAATGGCTGTGGCCCAGTCCATCCCGCACCCCTGCTACAACAGGAGCAGTGAGGACCACAGCCACGACATCATGCTCGTTCGACTGCGTGGCCGGGCCTCCTTAGGGCCCAATGTGAAGCCCATCAGGCTGCCTGACCGCTGTCCTGAAGCTGGACAGAAATGCACCATCTCAGGCTGGGGCACAGTCACCAGCCCTCAAGGTAGTGGCGGGGACAGAAGAAGGTGGTTGGCCCCCAGCTTTGCTCCTCAGTGGGGCTGCCACGCCCAGGTCATCCATGTTGGAAACCCTGAGGGGCAAAATGTTCATTTGAGTGGTGGGGGATAAAGAGTGAAGAATATATTGTAAAAATGGTTTGGTGGGTAGATGGATGGATGCATGCATGCATGGGTAGATGGATAAGTAGATGAATGAATGCACCCCTCCTTTATGGAGGAGAATACCATGTTATGACCTTTATTGTATAGGATTTTATAGAATGTTTGGGGGGGAGCATTTCTCAAACAGTGCTCAGGTAGCCCCAGGGGCTTATCTGGGCAGTTCTCAACCGGTTCACTGCAAGGACCCAAGGGTGAAATGCTTCTCAGGCCCTGCAAGCCAAGATTGTCCATATGCAAGGCAAGTGCCTTAGCCCTTTTACTGTCTCTCCGATCTCTTACATAACCTCCTTAGCAGGAAAAAGATATGGCTCCTCAGTGGCCCAAGAAAACAAGTGCCTAAGCTCCTTTTCCCTTTGAAAGCCAAGATTCCTGGCCCCAGATCCCCTTTCCTTCATCCCCAAGAGTCCAAGCCCTTCTTCCCCTGTAACCCCCCACAGCAGGTTGGCAGATTGCTCTTCATTCTGGATCCAAAAGTCTGGACATTCCTTGAGATCCTCCCTTCAGGATTCCAGGAAGCCCCTCCCTCTGTTTCACTGTAAAAACATTGGGGCTCAGCTCAGAGATGTGATGTGGTTCTCCATGAAGCAGAAAAGCCAGGATTTGCATCCCTCCTAGTCTGAATCCATCTTCTAAGGAAGCAACAGTGTGTTGTGGAAACACCCCCAGCCCCCCAGTTCAGGACCAGTCCAAGTCATGGTTCCCTCATCTCTTGCCTTACTGCCAAAGGGGGAATAATTTTTCAATCCCATAGGTTACTTAAAGACTCACACCACATTCCTTGTCTTCATTGTCCGCTCCTTGTATGATGTATGATATTTATTGTTGGTGTGCAATTAATATGCGTGGACTGAATGTTTGGATGAATGAACGAGAAAATGAATGAATCCCTCCTTTGTGAGTATTAACTGAGGTCGTGAGCTTATGTCACTTTTGGCATATAGAGGTGCCAGGAAGAACTTTTGCTGTACTGGAATCTATCCCTCAAAGGCTCTCTGAAGATGAATTCACTTTCAATTGTTAATTTAATCTTAATTTGTAGGCATCTGGTCTACCCCGCTGTTGTCAGATGCAAAGTCCCGTTCCTTACAGGGTCACTTGTTAGAGAAAGCCTACAGATAATAAACCATGCCACATAATACTAGGCAGAATTAAATGTATAAAGAAATGTTTTGAGGTTTTGAGGTGAGGGAGTGACGGAGAGATGGTGTTCTACTTGGAATAGTCAATGGAGCCTTCTGGGAAGAGAAGACTTTTAGGCAAAGCAAGGATTTAGCTCAGACTAGGACTTAGTGGAATGGGGACAGGAAATCATTTACCACAAGGGACATCACCCCCTAAATTACCACAACTCCAGTCACCAGATGCTTCATTTGAAAATGACTCAGGGCAAGGAAGAAAAGGTAAATCCTTCCCTAGAAGGAGAAAAGGGAGCATAATTTCTTTAAGGGAGTAAGAAGGGAAGTGTTATAAAATGTCTCCCCTCAAATATACATGTATGCACAGAAAGAAAAGAGACGCAGACGGGGGGTGGGGGGAACGGGGCACTTGCAACTGGGAGTTTACAATCTTTTCCCCCTCAGAGAACTTTCCTGACACCCTCAACTGTGCCCATGTGGAAATCTTTCCCCAAAAGCAGTGTAAGGAAGCTTACCCCGGCCAAGTCATGGAGGGCATGGTCTGCGCAGGGGACAGCACTGGGGCTGACACGTGTCAGGTGAGTGTTTTTTAACTGGCTCACAGAACAGGCCTGAAGCTTGAAAGAAGGGGAAAAGGAGCCCCCCAGGAAGTCACCTGTGTCTTGATAGAATGGGAAGCAGGTTTCCAGATAGGAATGTTCTCTCTGGAGGTCCTAGAGCAGCACTTGGAAATGTTGAGTTGTTGCTGGTCTCTTCTTGGGAACCCTGCCAGCAAGATGGGGTGCAGGGTGGAGGTGGGCTCTCAAGGGGTGGGAAGAGAGGTCCATGAAGGAGCAGGTATGAGGTAACAGGGGTGTAAGTGTCTGTGTCTTTCAAAGCGTTGGTTCCAGGAGCTGACTGCTAGTCAGCCAGTTGACTTTTTGACCTCGCTGGGCTCCTAGCGTGTCTTCTCTTTTTCTATAGTTGCTTCTTTGGAAGAAACAAGTGCCCTCTTCCCAACTGACCCAAAAATGGCATCACTGACCTCAGTGTACCCTGAGTGCCCTGTTCTTAAGATGACACATCTCAGGATTTGATACACACATAACGTTCTCTTTCCTATTAGCTGTAGCTCCAGTTCTTATGGGATCCCCTGGTTTTGTGCCCCTTCCTGGAAGCTGCACTCACAAAAATTCTGGCTCGGTTGACCTATGTTTGATAAAAAAAAAAAAAACTCGATCGTCCCCTCACCATTAGCCAGAAATGTAATCCCTACCGGTTCTTCACCGGATTGGATGCTCAGACAGCATTCTCTTCTCTCATTGGTTAATATTTCCCCAATTGCTCTTATACATCTTAATCTGTGTCTACATTCCTGGAAGCTCCACCCCCTCCATCACCTAGCTGGGACCATACTCTTATCCCATTGGTTGGAGTGGACCAATTATATTACAGAACTGATATCAAGGCTGGATACTGTGGGGAAAGAAAATTTGTGGGCATTCTCAAAGCAAAATCTTACTCTCACCCTCTAGGGCGATTCTGGAGGACCCTTGGTGTGTAATAACCGCCTCCAGGGTATCACCTCCTGGGGTTCAGACCCCTGCGGTCGGCCTGAGAGACCTGGTGTCTACACCAATGTCTGCCGCTATCTGGATTGGATCAAGAAGACCATCGGTAGCAGGAGCTGATCTGAGGACAAGTGCTGGATCCCTCTTAAATAAACTGTCCTACACCTGGCTCCATGCTTGTCTGTGCTTTGACTAAGATGGGTGGAAGGTCTGAGGTTGGCTTCCTCCTGGTAAGTCTGATGGGAAATCAGGATCCCTGTGGTCACTTTGGCCATCACCTGCTTCTCTATAAAGACTTGAAGGAATTGGATATTAATTTCAAGGGAGAGAATCCAGGTAAAGGTGTTCAAATAGCCAATGGACTATCTGCAGAAGGTGAATGTGGAGGAGTTTTAGTGTGTGTATTTTTCTGAGCAACTAGAGTATTTCTAATTTGGGGGTGGATGAGACAATTTCTCCTCCCTGGCTCTTATAATGATGAGGTATGCAGATTGCTTACTTATGAACAGTTTAAACATTCACACACAAACACCCATGACACCACCGTTACCAGGTCAAGAAATAGAGCACAGCCAATTCCCAGAAGCAGTATTTTGTTTTTCTCAAGAAAATTTGAGGGGCTGGAGCAATAGTACAGCGGGTAGGGCGTTTGCCTTGCATGTGGTCCATCCAGGTTCGATTCCCAGCATCCCATATGGTCCCCTCAGCACCGCCAGGGGTAATTCCTGAGTGCAAAGCCAGGAGTAACCCCTGTGCAACGTCGGGTGTGACCCTCCCCCCAAAAAAGCACAAAAAATGTTGTAACATTTTTTACAGTTTGGTGTCACAGAGCAGCATGGAGGTAAGTGCCAGCAGAGAAGGCAATAAGTAGTCACTGCTGGTGTTCAAATTAAAGAACAGAGAGAAAGGCATTTGAGGGGGAGTTTTCTGAGCAAAGGTGAATTTCCTGAATGTGTCTCAGGAAAGATGTGTGTGTAGGGCAGGGATGTGGGCAGGGGGATTAGTAATTCTAAAGCTATAAATAGATCACAACAAATTAGGGACTCTCTCCCCTCAGAGTCCATATTGCACCGGGCTACACCATGTCGCAGTCCTTTCTTGATGCCCAGAATCTAAATGATTTGAGTCCTCGCCTCCTTTCTGGTTTCATAGTGTTTGCTCCTTCCCTGCCTCATCTCCTTCCCTGTTTCATAATCTGTGAATGGGTCCCTTCAACAACACTCACAGCTTCAGAACTCCCAGCCTCTTACGAAAGAGACTACAATACTGTGTTGATTCATGATTCACTGTTGGTGGAATTGTAAACTGGTCTATGAAAAACAGGAGAGAGGCTGGAGCGATAGCACAGTGGGCAGGGCATTTGCCTTGAACACAACCAACCCGGGTTCGATCCCTAGCATTCCATATGGTCTCCTAAGCACTGCCAAGAGTAATTCCTGAGTACAGAGCCAGGAGTAACCCCTGAGCATCGCTGGGTGTGACCCAAAAAGAAAAAAAAAAGGGAATCCAGGAGACTCTTAGGAGATGAGATGAGATGAGATCACAGCCAGAGAGCCCGGCTGTGGATGCTGAGAAATAGCCCCGTGGCTTAGAACATACACATATGCCACATATGGCAAGTTTATGGCCCGGGTTTGAGTCCCTGGTTTCTAGATCCTTGATTTTGGCAGCTCTATCTGTATTTCCTCAGCATGACAAGTAATTTCTGGCAACCCCAGGATGAGAAGGGGTAGGTACCATGTCCAGGACGTGTGGCCCCTGGTGAGCACCTGTGCAGGCACTGCCATGGTGTGCACCCCCCACTCCCAACCCTACGTTCCACCACAAAACCCCCATGAAGGGAAGGAGCAGGGGAGGGAAAGAAAACAAAGAGCAAGACTTGCAACCGTGACATCACCTTATGAGAGAATCGGCTGACCACCCCATTTTCAGAAAAGAAAAGAAATCACCAGGTACCTGCTGGACGTTCACCTTCCTGAAGCCAATAGAAAGTTGCTCCTGAGGCTACTACCCGCTCGTGTACCCCTGGGGAGGGAGCATCACTCCCTTCTGGAAAACACTGCTCTATAAAATTAAATGGAAAAACTATTTGATGGTTATTCAGGGATGGGACAGAAAGGACTTTGGAGCTTTACATTTCTAACTATCTAAACTGATTTTTTTTTTTGGTCGTTGTTTGATTGGTTTTAGACTTCACGTGGCACTGTGCTCAGGGTCGTGGCCACAGCCACATGCTAGGCCAGTGTCTTAACCTTTGTACCATCTCTCTGGCCCTTAGCTGATTCTCCTAAGTACAGGGAGAATCAGAACGGTGTTGCTGACCTTTTATTTTGCCCCACAGGGACAATGGCTGTCGTACTGGAAAGAGAGGTGCAGAGAGATCTGATGCCTGCTGCGGACGGCAGAGCAAACGTTCAGTTCTGGCCCCGACTCTCAGTCCCTGACGAATGCAGGAATCCAGAGGCCTGGCAGGAGACGCATTTTGGATGCGTGCGGACGCTCCTCCCCAGGGTAACCAAGCAACAAGGGCAATTGCCGACTCTCTTGGCCCTCTAGCTCGTGCGTGCAAAAACTCTCAAGCTTCACACGCTAATGACCTGGGTTTGAGCCTCAGCAACCCATATGGTCCCCTGAGCCCTGCCAGGAGTGATCGCGACTGAAGAGCCAGGAGAAGCACTGAGCTCACACCAGGTGTGTGACAAAACCCCCCAAATAAGATAACATTAGCTAAGGGTTTTTTTTTTTTTTTTTTTTTTTTTGCATTCCCACCCCTGCCATTCATCCTCATTTCTACCAAAGGAATTTGCACTTGATCCTACATTGAACCCTTTAGTGACTCTGGGGAAGGGGGCCGGGGAGGGAGGGAGGGAGGGAGGGCCACAGCTGGTGTTGCTCAGGGGCCACTCCTGGCTCTGTGCTCTCAGATCGCTCCTACTCGGGAACCATATCGTATTCAGTGCTGGGGATCCAACCTGGACCGGCTGCGCGAGAGGCAAGCGCCGTCAGCTCTGCACTATCCTCCGGGAGACTCGGGGTTTTCCCAAGCAAGTTAGCTGGTGGGAAACGCAGCGCTGTAAGGCAGTACAGCAGGTGGGCCCCTCCAAGAAGCCCCTGCACACCCTTGGTCATCTGCGGGGTCCTCTGGAGGTTAGGTACCTCGGGAAGGAGGAAGGACGTTTCGGCATCCCGGTTCCCAGAACGCAGGCAGAACAGAGAGCTGCATGCAGCAGCCTGGGGGTCGGGGGGTGCGGGGGGTGGGGGGAAGGGATCCCTACTTCCTGACTCTGGGACTGGTTCCCAGGAAACCTGCATGCGCCTTCCTCCACTCAGCTTCACAGCCCAAACCCGACCCTTCCTCTCGCTGCAGTGAGTCTCTTGTGATGCTAATGCAGGGCGGGCGGAACTGGTTACCAGGGAAACCCCAGGGCGCCGGGGCTGGGGCGCTCGGCACCAACCCAAACCTGGGAGGGAAGGGTGGAGTCCACACCCCAAACTGGGCAGTGTCACTAAGAGGCTGGGGGGGGGCGGACAGGGCTGGATGCAAGGGGGGAGAGGGGGGTTCTGCTCAGTTAAAGAAAGTAGATTTCCAGGACGTGCTGGGTGATAACATTTCCCCCCCCCAGAAAAAAGGCATCTCTAGGCTGCAGGTTGAACCCTATTGCGGATGGCAAGTGAGTTCATCCCTCCTTCCGGCATGATGAAGAAGGGGGCTTGGGGGGCTCCCAGCCGGTGGACTTGGGAAGGTCTGGGGGACAGTGGTGGGCTGATGAGGGCGTGGGAGCACCACATGCTTCACACCTCACCTTGCACCCCTCTAGGTCTGGCTGTCCCCCCCCTCCCCACGTTTCTACTAAAAGTATGATTTAGCATCAGCTGCCTAACTGGGTCCCTTGAGTGCTGTTCTCATCAACTGGGCAAGGCTGGAGAGGGCTGTGGGGCTGTTTTGAGCCCCGCTGGGCGCCAGCATGTGTGTGTGTGTGTGTGTGTGTGTGTGTTGAGAGCGGGGGACTGAGATTGCTGGAAGATGAAGGTCTCACCTGTGCAGTGGGTCCTTGGCCAAGTGGAGATGGAGGGTCTCACTGGCCTTGGTCAGCCTGCAGGTGTCTGAGAAGCACCTGTTGGAGCAGGGAAGCTGACCCACCCCACACATTGGAAAGGTAACAGTGGGACCTCCCCCCAACTCAGGCCCTCTCTCTTTTCAGTTAGTATCCTTCCAAGACTAACAGACACCCTTAGTGTCAGACTCACCAGAGAGAGCCTGCAGGAAACCTCAATAATAGCGCCACTGACTACTGACTGCTAGAGGCTGACTGTCTGCAGAGCACTGCAGGGAATTCCCACAGGGCTGCCCTCCTGAAGGCCACTGTAAGACCCAGAGAGGGGAGAGAGAACAGAGGCTAAGATGCCTGCGTGGGGGTGGAGAGCTAGTACAGGAGGGTAGGCACTGGCCTGGCGGGCAACCAGGACGGCTATGTGCCTTGCTGGAATCCCAGCACCCCACAGGGACGCTGAGCACATGGGACTCCGGAATACAGAGCTAGGAAGAGTTCCTACACTCCAATAAAAAGTAGCACTGTAGCACTGTCCTCCCATTGTTCATTGATTTGCTCGAGCGGGCACCAGTAATGTCTCACAACAAGTTTGTAGTTACTGTTTTGGACATACTGAATACGTCACAGGGAGCTTGCCAGGCTTTGCCGTGTGGGTGTGATACTCTTGGTAGCTTGCTAGGCTCTCTGAGAGGGGCAGAGGAATCAAACCCGGGTCGGCCATGTCGGCAGAGTGCAAGGCAAACGCCTTACCTGCTGTGCTATCGCTTTTGTTATACATAAAAAGTATATAAGAAAAAAATTAAATAATTAAAATTAGGGGCCAGAGCAATAGCGCAGAGACAGGGCATTTGCCTTGCATGCGGCCAACCAAGGTTCCATCCCTGGCACCCCATATGGTCCCCTGAGCCTTGCCAGGTGTGATCCCTGAGCACAGAGCCAGAAGTAAGCCCTAAGTACCTCGGGGTGGGCCAAAAAACAAAACAAAATAAAAATAAAAGTGCAAAGGTACTGTTCTCACTATGCTAATTACTCAAGATTGCGGATGGCTACTCTGACTATCCCCAATCCTGAGCCCATTTCAGGGCTAGTGGGGGGTGGGGGGGAGCTCCTGAAGGGGAGCAGAATGGGCGACAGTCAGCCAGGACTAGGATCATGTCACTGGGTCTTGTTCTCTCCTCTCCAAGTGTAATTGTCCTGAGTGTCAAGTCTATGCTCAGCTCTTTAAAAATGGCACCCCAGTGTTGGAGCCAGAGTACAGCAGGGAAGGTGCTTGCCTTGCACATGACTGACCCGGGTTCCATTCCCAGCATCCCAGAGGGTCCCCAAGCCCCACCAGAAGTGATCCCTAAGGACAGAGTCAGGAGTGCGCCCTGGGCACCCCAGTGGTCCCTGGATGCACAGGTGCCCTCCACTTCTCCCTGTAATTCTAGGAGAAGACTGTGGACTCAGAGGGAGAAAAAAGCACTTGCAGCCCAGGGCAAACCTCCGGTTCTGTAACCTCCAGCCAGAGACCTGAGCAGCTTAGTTTCCTCAGAAAGAGTGAGCCATGGGGACCAGATGAAGTCAGGGTGGGGAAATTACATGAAGGAAGCCTGGGTTCCATCCCCAGCACCACACACACAATAAAGAGATGCAAACAAGACATTGGGGAAATGCAGGTGATGCAGTGTCTGGCACACCTAGATTCCACGCTCTGCTCCCTGAGGTCCTGTCGGGAAGAAACACATTAAGAAACAAACCGAACTGAACGAAAACAAGATCAAAACGCAACTTTCCAAAGGAGAGACAATGAATTTTAAATTCCGACGGACTAACCCTGAACTACCTCCAGGAACTATCTCCCCTCAGGAATGACCTGGGATCCCTCGGGATAAGGACCCAGAGTCCCTTGGGGCTCCTGGTTTCCACACTGTGTTTCTTTGTGGGGATGGTGGTTAAATGTTGTAGAGCCTTGGGCTCTGCTTAACTTTGTAGCGCTGATTCCATTTTGATCACACCTGTTCAGAACCAGAACACAATTCAAACTTTGTCGGAACCATATTCTGCTTTCAACAAAGGGTGAAAAGGAATAATTACCACCTTTGGTAGAAGCTCAGGATGAGATCTGTCTAATAAGGGTTCCCTTCTTTCCCATTCTTTGTTTTCCCTTCAATGTTTCCAAGTTGGGGGTGAGAGAAACTAAATCATTATGTACAACATAGACAAAACTCTGAAAGGAAAACAGTTCAACTTAAGTCTCATGACAGTGCAAATGCGTCTGTAACTTAAGGGTTTATTTTGGGCAGGGGGTGGGTAAGGTATGCCCAGGATAGAACTCAAGGTTTTGTACCGGTAATGCAGAAGCTGTGCTTCTAGTGCCTCATCCCTTGGCCACAAATGGCATTTAAAAAATAATTTTCACGGGACCGGAGAGATAACACAGTAGGTTGGAGAGATCACACAGTGGCTTGCCTTGTAGGCAGCCAATCCCTATTCTATTCTCAGCATCCCCAAAGAGTCCCCCTCAGCCCCATCAAGAGTGATTCCTGACACATCAGGAGTAAGCCCTGAGAACAGCTGAGTGTGGTCCAAAAACAAACAAACAAACAAAAAGGTGTGTTATTTTTTTAAATATGATTTTTAAAAATTTAAGTTAGGCCAGACAGTTATTAAGTTTAGTTATATGTAAAGAGCCCCCAACAAATCATTAAGTCCTCAAGAGTCTTGATAGAAATATTTCCCCCCAAAAAGAAACTGCATACCCAACCCAGGTTTAAAAAGACCTTGAAGACTGGGAGTGTGTACAGTGGTTAGGGCACATGCCCAAAATGTCCTTGACACAGGTTCGATTCAGGTACAGTATGGTCCCCATGCACAGCCGGGTTTGGCCCTGGAGTCTCCACACACACACACCCTTGTGGTACCCTACATATTTATGGCTCCACAGGGCCGAAGCAGCATTATAACCTTTGGGCCTTGTGCTGAATTGATGGTCTGGTTGGATGAGAACTGCTTGGGGGAAGAGTGTGGGAGGATCCAACCTCCTGAGGATGGCTTGGACAGCCCAAAGGTAAAGACCCTGGGTCCAGGCAGATGGCTCAGAGAGGTGGGCTGATGGCTGGCACATTCAAGGTCCTGAATTTGATCTCTGCATAGCACTTGGTATAGCCATGATGGTCCCAAGCACTGCTGGGCCCTTGGCATAGAAAGATCATTCATGCCCATCAAGCATTGCAGGAAGTGGCCCTCGAGTCTCAGGTACTGATGAGTGTGGCCCCTATTATAAAGGAGGGGAAAAAAACAGACCTCATTTTTATTTGATTATTTGGTTTGGGTTTGGGGTGACATTCTGAGGCTTTACCCAGCTCCTTGTGAGTCACTCCCAGCAGTGCTGGGTGATCATGTGGTAGCCTGAATCAAACTCAGGATTTTTATATGCAAAGTATAAGGCACTCATCCAGTCTCTGGCCCCTAGACCTTCTTTTTTATTTTTGTTGTGTTGTTTGTTTTTTGAGTAATACTCAGCAGTGCTGAGGGCTTTCTCTTGACTCTATGCTCAGGGATGACTCCTCGTGGGACTCCAGAAACGTTTTATGGTGCTGGGGATTGAACCAGAGTCGGGTCTATGCAAGGCAACACCTTTGCTGCACCTTATCTCTCTGGTCCCTAGATCTCATTTTCAATCAAAGAAACTGAAATCAGGGGCTGGAGCAATAGTACGGGGGGTAGAGCATTTGCCTTGCACGCGGCCGACCCGGGTTTGATTCCCAGCATCCCATATGGTCCCCTGAGCACCGCCAGGAGTAA
>JAOXYA010479197.1:0-16563 GCA_028565675.1 Sorex palustris | reverse complement strand
CAAATCAGCCATGCTGAAAAAGCATTGTGAAATGATTTGCTTTCTACAGCTGGGTTCAAGAATTAAATGATGTCGCGTGGCCACAATAGCGGTTTTGGATTTCTGCTATTTTACTTATTAACCCTGGAAGTATTTCTACTGGGAGTCAGATAATTAAGAGATTGGTTTCTGTGCTCTGGAGTCATGGCTGTGCCAGAGAACCGCTCCTGGGGGGCAACTGGTGACCTCGGTAGGGTGAGAAGGACGGGCCGGAACGCCCGCCGTCCCATGAGGTTTCAGTCGCACCCCCACCCCGGCTCATACCTGCTCTCCACAAGGCTCCCATGCGGCCGCCATCTTTCTTTCCAGAGAGGAGAGGGCCGAGACTTTTTTTTAATCCCAGCCATCCTAAGCTCTGTTCAGGGGGTCCGGAGGCCCAACCCCCCAAACTTGGCCAGCCAGGGTGGACACTTCAATACCTGGTCCTGAGGGGCTGGCAGGAGTGCAGGTATTGCCAGGGATTGAACCTGGGTCCCTCATTCAGCCTCCCTGACTGAGGACTCCACGGCACTGTGCTCTGTGTGTGTGTGGGTGTGTGTGTGTGGGTGTGTGTGCTTGCCTGTGTGTCCTTGTGTGTTCGCTTTTCTGTGTGTCCTTATGTGTTCATTTGCTGTTCTGAGGCCCCGGCCAGCAGAGGGCCGTGTGCTATTGCTCTGCCTTCCTTACACCTTCTCTGCCACTCCCTTCCCTGACAGGTTGCTCACAAGTCAAACATAGAAAAGGTTCTTTCTTGTCCCATGGGCGGTCCACAGTGGCACACACACGATTGACAGTGGAACGCACACGGTTCACGTAGCTTGCATCGTGGCTTCCATGCTTTCCTCTGCCACAGCCTGGCACTTCCGAGGGGGCTCTGCGGGCAGGTTGTCAGCTCTGTCTAGTGGATCTGGTTCATCTTCACTTGCAGAACCAGGCAGGGGGGAAATGCCGGAACAGCTCTGAGCCCTGTTCACTGAAGCCACAGATGGAGCTCTCTGGAGCGTGCGGGTTGTGGGTCTGGAGGCTCAGGGGACACCGCGCCCACTGCTTTCCCACCAGTGACCTGGTCTACTCTTGCCTTCACAGCGCTGCTCCAGGGGCCCACGCCGGGCATGGACACAGCTTCCCGCTTTGGGAGGAGTCGGCTTGTCCGCTGCTGAGGCCCTGCCGTGCGAGGCGGTGGCCAGCCCCACGTCACCATGCCTTTCGGCCTGAAGCTCCGCCGGACACGGCGCTACAGTGTCCTGAGCAAGAACTGCTTTGTCACCCGCATCCGCCTGCTGGACAGCAGTGTTGTGGAGTGCACTCTCTCTGTGGACAGCACCGGCCAGGAGTGCCTGGAAGCTGTGGCCCAGAGACTGGAGTTGCGGGAGGTAAGTGCAGGTGCACGTGTGTATGGTACGGGCACATGTGTGTGCACCGGTGATGCACACCTACACATGCGATGTGTGGATGCATGTGTGTGCATGAGTGAAACAAGCACAGGTGTGCGGAGGAACATGTGATGTCTAACTGCTCATTTACATGCATTTGGGCTGTGTGAGCACACACGTGCACAGACATACATGACTGTGTGTGAGTGTGTGACGTGAGGGCGGCATGCACACGTGATGTGTCAGTGCATGAGTATATGCATTATGGTGTGAATGTGCATGTGTGTGTGCATGTGTGGGGTGAGTGCATGTGTATATATGTTATGTGTGCTTTCATGTATATGCAGATATGTAGGGACACGCCTATGTAACCACATGTTTATATGATGTCACCATACTTGTGCTTTCATGCTGTGATGTGTATTCCTGTGGCACCTGCCCTGTGCTTCGGACACATGTGTTTGCACAAGTGTGCACGTGTACCTGTGTGCGTGCTGGGCGCTGGTGGATGCAGCAGCCACTTGTCTCTTGACTTTTACTCACGTTTAGAACAGTGGTCAGGTCATCGCGAAACTGAGTGGAAAAAGCAGAGCCCCACACCCTCCTTCCTCTGCCCTCCCAGGCTCCCCTCCCTGCGGAGGCACATGTGGTGCGGGGGGTAACCCTGGTAGCGTCCTCAGTACCTGCTGTCTTCGTTCACATGACCCCACAGTTGGTGTCCTTCCAGGAGCTCTGGCGGGGGGTGATGGCACCCATCCGGAGGTGGGATTTGGGGTTTGGGTCTCGTTTCACAGTACGCTGATGGACCCCGGCCTGGTCCTGGGTATGCAGCCAGGGAGGCTGAGGATGAATTGCTGCTCCCAGCGTCCCTGGAGATTGGCGAGCAGGACAGAACCTACACCGAAGTGGGGAAATAGGAAAGAAGATGGAATTGTCAGGGACAGCCCCGCTCCAGGTCTGGCCTGTGTGTTTCAGGGGACGGTGTGGTTTGTGGGTGGGACCTGGCCATGACCACCAAGGGGGGCCTGCCTTGGAGTCCAGTTCAGTCCCGCAGAACGAGGTTTCTGAGACAGGGGTCACAGAAACGGGCTCGTCCCCACAGTGCCCTGCGTTGTGGGGGGTGCTCAGCAGATACTGCCCAGGAAGCCAGGGGGACCCTCACCCCCCATTGATCGGGTCCCCCAGGGCGCAGATTCTGGGTCGGATCCGCCCACCACTTTGGTCCCTGGAGTGGGCACCGAGAGAGAGGGGTGTGGGGAGATGATTTGGGGGTGCTTTCACTCTTTCACTCTGCCGCAGGGCGGGGCAGGTGGAGGCAGACCCCTCGTGCCCCCTAACTGGCCTCTGGTCATTGCTGCTGGGCCTGAGGCTGGAGATCATTCATTTCTGTTAATTCCTGTTTCCACCATGGGAAGGGCTGACTTCCTCTCAGGCCATCGGCTAGGGTGGAAACTGCATATTTACCGTATTAAGAGTGGCTAGTGTTCCCAAAGTCGCAGACTCCGTTTATTTTCCTTCTTTCTTTGGTAACTGGTTTGGGGCTATCCCCGGCAGTTCTCAGGGGCTGCTCCGGGCTCTGCTTGGGCCACACTCATGTGGGGGATTGTGGTGCTGCGGACTGAACCAGGCTCAGCCAAGTGCCAGGCAAGTGCCTTACACATCCCCCACTAACCCCATATTGTCTCTCTGGTCCCGGAAGACACAGAATCTTAATATGTATTTGATCAGTGAAAACACTAGACATTGGGGGTATCTGTGCTTTGATTTGATGTGACCTTTCGGGAAGAGCTCTTCTCTGTTAGGTGGAGGGGTCTTCGCCCACTCTGCGCGTGGTCTTCCCTGGCCCTCAGGCCTCTTAGTGTAATGTGTAAAAATACAGTCCCTACACATGTGCATATACACACGAGCACACATCACGTATACATACACGCACTGTGCTCACGTGCTCTGTGAGGAGATGACCATAACCCAGATGGGCCAAGGCTCCGCTGATGGTCAGCACTGGGCAGTGTTTGGACCTGGCTGGGAGTGCCATGGACATCTGACCTGTGCCCTGCTGGCGCTCAGGCCACATAGTTCCTGGGCACCCATGTCTGTTCTCCGGTGCCTACCCCGTGGAGCGTGTTGTTGCCCCGTCTTCCCTGCCTCCTCTCTCCGGGAGAGAGAGTGCTTTCTCTGGCTCGGGGCTCGGGTGTCACTCACCAAGCTCAGCCCCACTCTGCCAATAGGATCATGGAGCATGGAGTTTATCCCCCGAAATCGCCTGCAGATCGAAAGGGGGGTTGCAGCAAAGCAGGCCGTCCAGTGCAGCGCGGGCAGAGCGCCCCATCCCCACCCTGCCCCCGCCTGAGGCCTCCTCCCTGCGTTGCCTTCTTGGCTGCTATGGATGACACCTCTCATTCCTCCGATGCACTCCCTGGGGCGGGTGTACGGTCTGCTCTTCTCTAGCCCCCTGATGCCCCCGGGGAGCGTCCCTGGCCTCCGGGTGCCCACCGCAGCTCCTGCTGCTGCAGAGACCAGCTGGCTCCACACTCAGGCAACATGCTCCTGCTGCCTCTATTCGGCACGGCCCCTGCCAGGCCCTGCCACCCCTCAGCGGCAGCACCGACCCTGGATGCCAGTGTCTGTGCTGGCAACTCAGAGCTCCCGTCTTGTTTCTCCAATGTCAGGCTCCTTCCTGATTGCAGGGCCCTGGAGGGCATGTGGCTTCGTCCCTCCCACCCAGAGAGCTGGCTCTGTCTGGCCCTCAGAGCGAAGCCCAGCCATTCGGGTGCCACTGCCTGCCCGCAGTGTGTCCTTGCGTATCCTTGGCGTGCCGGGGTCAGATTCCGTCAGGGATTGATCACTGCTCCCCTTAGCTGTGTGGCACTCAGCACTCCACTGGAGCTGCTGGTAGTGAGTCCCCGAGGCCAGCGGAGCTGGGCTCTCCGCGGGGCTGGGGGTTCCATGGCTGAGTCAGAGACAGGGGGTGTGGGACAGGCTGACTCTGCCCCCATTCACTGCAGACTTGGGCCACATTGGAAAGGGAGAGCAAGCAGGGGGCTGAGGAGCAGAGAGGGTCTTTCCCATCTGTGGGCTCTTTGGAGGGGAGAGAGAGAGACAGACAGATGGAGACAGAGAGGCAAGGAGGATGCCGAGGGGAGGTGGGCATGGGAGAGAGGGCTTTGAGTGTCTCAGAGCGGGTGGCTGCAGTCCCGCAGCACCACACTGGTCCACCCCCTGACATTAGGTCCTGCGAGAGTGTGCCGAGAAGGTCCTGCCACTCACTGCCTCCCTCTGACACGGGGAGTGGCCAGATCATGCTAGTGATGATGGCGAGGTTGGTGCAGTGATGACTGGGAGCATTGGTGCTGATGGTGTTGGTGCTGATGAGGGTTTGGCGAGTGAGGGGATGGTTTTGGTGAGGATGGCGATTGGCACTGGTGGGTCCTGGTCGTGCTGAGGGTCTTGCTGATATGGGTGATGGCCATGGTGATGGTGTTGATAGAATTGGGATGTGGTGAGGAGAGTCTGGGTGGTGCTGGTCAGTGACAGCGACCGGAGCAGCAGAGTGACACCAGAGAGCCCTGTTCTTGCAGCCCTTCACATGGACACTCACATCATCTCAGGATAACCCTCACAGAGCCACCATCCCTCACTCACAGATGAGCATAGGCCGAGGCTCTGGGGGTCTCAGGAACTTGCCAGGTTCCAAGACAGTGAATGCCGAGTGATGGATGAGGCTCCAGGGCCGCCTCCTTCCTCCTGGTGTTTTCTCGGCTCCCTCAGTCCTGCTAGCACCGCGAATGTGCCCACAGAGGCTGGGACATGTGTGGCAGGGCCGGGCACCAGTGAAACAGGCTGGCTGAGTTGGTGGCATCCTGACCCGATGCCGTTCTCTGGGCATTCTGCCGCTTGAGAAAGGCACAGGTGCCGGTGTGGGCCTGCCTTTCGGAGTGTCGTGGAGAGCAGCTGAGCAGGTCAGCGGTCCTAGGAAAGTGGAGGTCCTTGGCACGATGCCACTCTGAATGTTCACCGCAGACGTTTCATCGATGGGGGTCAATAGCATGAGACTGGGGTCAACCACTAGGAAGTAAACAGAGTCAGAAGGGGAGTCGTGATCGGAGCAAGATTAAGAAACATCGGTTTAGAACATCTGGTTCCGCGACTGTTGGTAGGCAAGGTCACATGTGGGGTTGTAGTCATGCAGAATCCAGACAGGTCCAGGTTTGGTCAGTTGGTGCTGGTCTGAGGTGCTGTCGGGGAAGGGGAGGCGGCCAGCCCGGGTTGGGGACGTTGGTCTGCCCCAGGAACTCTTTTGGAAATGAAGCATTGTCCTGGAAATGTTCTTCTGAGGCAGGATTCCAGGTGTACTGCCAAGCACTGGAGGCTGTAATTGAAATATGAAGAAGACTTCAAACACCGCCTTCTCTGGTTTTGGCGATTGTTGTGCTAATCGCAAAATCCTCACATGAATTAATGTAAAGACAGGATTGGGTGCATGAGCGTGCCTGTTTTAATCATTTAGCGTGTTCCAAAGGCAGCCACTGGTGGCTCCAAGTCCGAGGGTGAGTCTCTGACTTTCATCTGTCAAATCCCACCACAGTGGTCGAGGAGCACCCGGGGGGCAGCGTGGCAGCTGGGCGAGGAGCGCCCCCGCGTGCGAGCTAGAGTGGGCAAGAGATTCGCTGCCGCTCGTGCACGATAAAGAGGCTCAGGGCAGCGCAGCTGCAAGCCCTGCTCCTTGATTTTTCTCTGCTCGACACAGATGCCTCGGTGTCGTGAGAGGCAGATAGCTCAGTTCCAGATGGTGCCCGTTGAGAACCTGTTCACTGCTGCCCCATGTTCAGCCATGTCCCCCGGCTGGGGTTCCTGACCCCTAGTTTAAGAAATCGGGCCTCCAAGGGCACGAGGAAAGGTCGGTCTTCCACTAAAACCTGGAGGTGGACCTTCTCGCACGCAGAATGTTCAGTCTCAGAAAGAGGGGTGGCGTGGTGCCAGGACTCCGTGCCAGGCGAGGGCGTCAGGCAGCCTACAGGCCCTCAGGAAGTAGCCTGGGCCTGCAGGGCAGCAAGCAGTCTCTAACCCCCTGCCTGTGCCACCCCCTCACCTGGTGGACGTGGTTGGAAGCCCCGTGGACAGAGCAGTGGGCTGGTGATTCTGCCAGTCAAGCCAGGGCAGGGAAAGAGGGGGGGCACGGATGTGGGCATGACAGTGTCCAGAGCAGGGCCTGGGCCTGTGTGGCCGTAGCTGGCGGAAGCAGAGCTGACAACGCCTCTCCTCTCCCCTTGCCTCTAGACGCACTTCTTCGGCCTCTGGTTTCTCAGCAAGAGCCAGCAGGCACGGTGGGTGGAGCTGGAGAAGCCACTGAAGAAACACCTGGACAAGTTTGCCAACGAGCCGCTGCTGTTCTTCGGGGTCATGTTCTATGTGCCCGACGTGTCCTGGCTCCAGCAGGAGGTCACGAGGTAGGCGCTGCCCTTCCCCCTGGTTCTGGTGAGTTTAGACCCATGGCAATCCCAGAGAAAGTGGATAAGCCCACTGATTAGGGGCATGTGTGTGAATACACACGTGTCTTCGTATGTGTATGCACATGTGTACAAGTCTGTGAATGCACGTGTGCATGTGTGCGTGCACACGTGAGTGCGCACATACATGTGTGCATGTGCATGTGTGTGCCTATGTGTGCGGGGAAGGGGAGGCTAGTCTGCCCGTTGTTTGTAGCCTTGGCAGTGCCATTGGGGTCTGTGTGGCTCACGACTGGGACTCTCCTGTCCTTGCTCAGCATTGCTTGGGAGTCCCGAGCCCAGTGGAATTCTGTGTTTGCAGGTGTTGATGGGAAAGTGTGTGCAGTCGACAAGCCAGATCAGGGGGCTTGGCCCTCTCTTCCCATGATGCACAGGCCCCCTCCCAAATCTCAGCAACAAAGTGGCCTCGTGCCAGGGTGGGGCTGGGGGCGGGGTCTGGGTCTCAGCCTCTTGCTGTGGCCTTCCTGGACATGACATGACATGACCCCACCATCTGTACATTGAGGGAGGTATTTGCGGTCACCTCTGATTCTGCGGCTTGAGGACACTGTGTTGTTGGCTTATTGGTAGGGTTTCTCATTAAATTGTAGGGGTTTCCTTGCCCAGTGGGTGTTCCTGGGCATGCCTGCAGGGGACTGTGAGGCCTCTACTGTTTTCTGCCGCTGACCCACTTTACAGCTTCAGGACACTCTGGAAACAGGACTGGGGACTGGCTGAGAGGAGCAGCAGTATCAGACTTGGCCTGGGCTGATGTCTCCATGTGGAGTTTCGGAAACCAGGATGGGCTTCACACGTATGTGCATGTCAGAGCGACTGACCCATGTGTCTGCAGACAGGCCCCATGGCCGGTGCTTCCTTCGGTGGTCCAGGTGCTGCCTGTGTCCAAGCCTCTGTGTTCCAGTGGGGCGACTCCAAGGGGCTCCGACTCTGGACAGTTCACGGCCAGGTGCTGCTGGCCCTCCGTGCCACGTGCAGTCCACTCTCCTGCCTCCCCAGGAGATGCCACCTGTAGCTCTGTGGCTCTGTGAGTCCCTTGGCCTGTGTGAAAAGCTCTTCTGCCCTCACAGCGTGGAGCGCTGCATTGGCATGAGGTCACGTTCTGTTTGCTGTCCTGCTGCCTCTCCCCTTGGGCGCCGAGAAGGCAGGTCTGTGCTCTGGCTCCAGGACTTGGGGGCGGAACCGAGCCCCGCGCCCCGCGCTGTGGGCCAGGCACCCAGAGTTGTTGCAACTCCTTTTTTTGTGCTGACCATTACAGACAAGTCAGCTGTGGCATATTTGGGGTCGCTTGTATGTGTGTGTCCAGGCCAGTTAGTGGTTTCATGGGTAGCGTATGTGAGAATTGTTGGAGTGTGCTGGAAGGGCCCCCAGCAGTGCTGTGCCCCCAGCCTCCCCCTGCCCGCAGGCCTCTCCAAGTGAATACTTGCCTATAAATGCAGAACTGGTGCTCCTGGGATCAGCAGGGCTGTCCCAGCTTAGCCAAGGCTGGACTTGGGGCCCAGGCCTGCCGGTACACTCTCTAGCTGCGGGTCTGTCTTGTGTGCCCGAGAAGGGATATTTGATGGGCATATCTCGGCATCGAAGAGAGCGGACAGCATGGGTGTTCTCCTGTTTGTGGGGCCTTGATCCTGTTTGGTTTGGGGATCACACTCTAGTGCTCGGGGCTTGTTCCTGGCTCTGTGCTCATGGGTCCTATCCAGCAGTTCTCAGTGGCCACCTACAGGGCTGGGGATTGAAGCTGAGTCTCGGTCCTTTGTCTCTGGCCTCTCTGGTGTGTGTGTGTGTGTGTGTGTGTGTGTTGAGATAGGCTGAGTCACTTCTGACTTTGTGCTCTTTGTGCTCACTCCCTGCAGTGGCCTGGAGGTGGGCACTTGGGGGTGGCCATGGCCAAGGCAGGCACCCCCACCGCCATCTCTGGTCTCCGCTCCCTTTGTCCACCCCCCCGCCCGCCCCGGTCTTGTCTGTCTGGAAACCCTGTAGGGCCTGGTTAGGAGGGAGCAACTTCCAGGTAGAGGATTGATTAGTTGTGGCGTTCAAGAGCCCTCTTGGGCAGCTGACGGAGGTGGGGTCAGCTGCGTGACGTGCCGTGTGGTTGGTGCAGGGCCTCAGTCTTCGTGCTGGGCAGCGAGTTCTGCGCTCACACGTGCTTCTGTGGGAGACACGGGGTCGAGCAGGCCGAGCTCTGTGCAAGGGGAGAAGGGAGAAGGGTTTCCCCCAAGAGAGGCCGGAATGCTGTGTCGGCCCTGAGACCCTCTGGTACGTGGCTGGTGACAGAGGCCTAACGGATTCGGCCCATGACAGGCAGGGGTGAGCCCTGGCCCCTCGTCCCCGGCACTCCTGAGGCCCCCCACATCTATCATTAGCCCCTAGGGGATGACCCATCCCGGACCAGGGTGAGTTGCTGGCCTTGCTGTTACCCACCTGCTTTGATGCCCCAGACCACGTCAGATCCGTGAAGTACTGCAGGAGAGAACGCTGAGCACCACTAGGTGTGGCCCCCAAACTGAAAAAAAAATATTCAGAAAACCCCATGCACACTCCACGTGCCCATATCTGAGTGTCGAACATTGCGTCCACCCTGCCGTCCCCCACCATCACTGCCGGCACTCTCCCTGGGGCTAGAGCCAGCCCTGTACTGGTCTACCTGCTCTTGCTCTCGGGACAGTGTGTATGTCTTGTCTGGGGGGGGCAACCCCGTGTTCTGGGGCACCAGACTCTGTGGACCCCCCCCGTCCACCCCCAAGCCTTCGTTGGTCTGATTTCCACCAAGCCGGGGAAGGAGTGAGCCCAGGGATCTGTATGATCAAAGAGGGGAAAGTAAATAAAAGCCTGCAGGGGAACAAAAATAAAAAAGCTCACTATCTGTGCAAAAGACAGCAACGGGGGGTGCCCTGGAAACCAATTCTGCTCTGGACCTGAGTCAGTGGAAAACCCTGTGGAGATGAGATAAAACCAGAGGAATTTCCTCCAGCCTGGAGAAGCGCGGGGGCTCCCTCGGGGCCGGCTCTCGGGCCCCACACTGAGGCACTGAGGAGAGAGTGAACCCTAAAACACAGCAGGGGGCTCCCCATCTCCCTTCTCTGGAGGGCTCAGCTGGTCCCACAAATGAGAGCGCTGTTTTTGCATCTCTCTGCCGGCCGCCTGCAGTGCCGTGCCTGGTGGTCTGAGTCTGAGACTTCGCCTCCCCCAGCCCCGAACTGGCACTTTCAGGAACGTGAAATGCGCTTTCAGGTCCTGAGGTTGTGGTGATCGATCATTCAGATCAGAACCAGTGCCCGGAAAGTGCAGGAAGAAACCAGATTTTAAGAGCAAGAGACGTCATTGGTATTTCAGGAGGAGTTTGAGGTCCAGCTCACTCCTGACACCGGCTTGAAAGCAGGATTGGTGACAGGGGTGCGAAAATCGGCCAAACACAGAGTGGAGAGTCCAAGGTAAGGGGTTTGGCTTTGCATGCAGCCACTGGTCCCATCCCTGCCGCCATGCATGGCCCTCATGCACTGCCAGGAGCAGCGCTGGAGCACTGCCTGCTGTGACTGGAAGACACAAACCAGACCTTTGCCTGTCGGTGGCCTGTGTTCTCACGGAGGCGGATGGTTTTCGTGTGCCCACCGACATTGACGGTGCTTTCCAGACTCTGAGGGGGGAGCACTAAGAAGTGCTCTTGACCATTTTTGAAAATCATTTTTTTGTCTTGAAGATCCTTTGGGAGTAGACTTTTAATTTTCAGTGCCAAGTTTGGGGCGCCAGGGAGAGAAGTCGGGCTCTCCTGCAGGCAGAACCTGTGTGTGAAGCCTCTGGGCCCCATTGCTGCCTGTGCCATTATTCCTGATGAGCCCGTCCGCTGTCCCAGCAGGCCTCGTGCTGGAGGCCTTCCTGAGCCTGCTCCCCCGTGCTCAATGGGCTCGGGGCTTCCCATCAGATGCCGTGGTCACTGGGAACAGTGAAGGTGCGTGAGAGAGCGAGGGTTGAGTGCAGAAGAGTCTATTTCAGAGCTGAGGAGCTCAGGACCCCACAAGACACTCTCCCCCTGGGGTGGGGACGAGAGGCCAGGGCAGGCAGGGAAGAGAAACCAGCTCCCAGGGAGGCAGGCGTCGGGCCTGCCGGGGCCTGCCCACTGCGTTACAAGCCTGCTAAAGACACCCACTTCCTTATAAAGGATTCTCAGGATTTGTAGGGGTGTCATTATGATGGATGGGATTGGGGAGAGCACGATGGGTTCAAAACTGGATTTTAGGAAGGACGGGGGAGGGGGTGGGAAGCGGGGAGGCAACCCTTGAGCATCCTTTGTGCCACTGTTTTCCAGACTCTGCCCTGGGACTGTCTTTCCTGGGGTGGCACTGTGGGCCTGGGGGTCAGGGAGCTTCTGCCCCATCACCCTTCAAGCTACTCTGGGGGTGCAATTTAACTCCACTGCAGGATGCGATTAATAGCTGTAGGCAGGCCCGAGGGCTGGCCAGGCCAGGGCAGGTTTTGCGGGGGTGGGGCGGGCAGGGCAAGCCTGGGCTCCACTGGTCCCCAGCATCGCTGGGGATAGTGACGCTCCCCCCCACCTCCTGTTGTGGTCCCAGAATGAACAGCACGGTGAAGTGACGAGGGCTCACGTTTACACTCCAGATTGCACTAAGGAGCCAAAGGCTGTTTTAGGTCCTGGCTGAGTCGGAACAGCAAAGGCAAGAACCTCAATCCCCACCTCTCCTCCCACTCCAGCTTCCGTCTTCCTGCTGCCTGCGGAGTGTCTGGCCCTGCTGCCTGCGGCCGTCATGGGGAGGAGCTCGGGACTGTGCCTCCGTCACACAGCCGTAGAGCAGCCACAGCCCGGACTGGACTGACTGGAGGGGGACCCAGACCTGCAGACGTGGCAGAGCCACAGAGAAGATGTATAGAACCTCTGGCACCCCTGGCTAGACGTCCCTGCCCGCGGCGGCCAAGGCTGTGGATTTGGCCAGGCTGAGTGTGTCCAAGGGAGGAAGTGACTTAGACAGGAAGGGACAAAGGTTCCCCAGACCAGGCTCCAGTGGGCGTCAGCTGGAGAGCTCGAGAGAGGCCCGGGGGCCTAGCTTGTCCACAGCAGGGCACAGAGCTGCTCACAAGGAAGAGCAGGGCAGGCAGAGAGCTTGGGGCTCGCCGTGGCAAGGGGCCAGCTGTCAGCGGTCAGCTCCCAGGCGTGGCTCTGCCGCGATGACCCGCGCTGAGCAGATGGTGCCTGCAAGTGGAGGAGGTGTCCCTCTGGAAAAGCCAGAGGTCAATGTCACTTGCAGGCAATTGGTCCAGTTCTCCCTCCAGGTTAAGCACAAGGTCAAAGGTCAGTCTGGGCCTGTGGCCGAGGAGGCTGGGGGTGACACATGGCCTCAGTCTCTCCAGAAATGCTTAGTGAAGGACCCACACTAACAGAACCCGGAGTTTGGCCACGGTTTCTGCAGGAGAGCACAGGGCCATGTGGGGTTTTAAAGGCAGGGGTTCTCCAGAATGGCGCTGGGAAAGAACAGGTGGAGATAGAGTATTCCCACGCCCGGCGACGAGGGGAATCTCCGGAGGGCCGTCGCTCGGACCCCAGAGGAGAACGCACGTATCTGGCGACCTCCTGCAGTTGGCGGCCACGGTGTCTGGCCGGGTTCAGGAGAGGAAGAGCCAGAGGTCAATGTCACTTGCAGGCAAGACTCGGCGAGAGCGAGGGGGTGAGCTAGGGGTCCGTGCCGGAACGCGCCTGCTTCACTTGGGGTCCGTCCCTGCACTCGCTGCACACAGCTGAGCCTGGTTTGAATCCAGCACTGCACAGGCGACCCCGAGCACCACGAGTTGTGTGCTTTTCTTGGAACCAACTGAAACACGGAGGGCTTTCCAGAACGGGCGTCCGCCGGGCAGATTCCAGTCATCCCCGGCCGTCCTCTGGTCTGACCGCTCTGCCTCGTTCGGGAAGTGTGGACTGTGGGTGCGGCAGCGAGGCGGCAGGCAGAGCCTCATACAGGGGGGGGTCTCCTGCCTTGTCTTCCCCAAGCTGTCCCTTCCACGCTGGCTCCCAGGCTTCCCAGCCGCCGGTCAGCACATCACGTGTTGGTAAGAAGCCAAGAAGCAGAGAGTGCTGTGGGTGCTGTTTATGCCTGTCTCCCCAGCACCCGCTGCTCATCCCGTTTGCCTGCCCAGATTCTTGCCTGGGACCCCGAGACGAGCTGTCTCCCTGCACGAGTGATGGGTGCTTGATCCTGTGAGCTCTGACAGTCACGCAGGGACAAAAGATTCTTATCCTCAAAAATGGCTGGGACATGTCCTGGTCTCAGGTGGTTCGAAGAGACAAATACAGAAACGTATTTCTCCCATGCCCACTTCCTGTTCCCCGGGGCCAGAGTCACTTAGGCAGCCAGCCGTGGCGTCAGCCTTGTCTGTGTTAACGTGATTATCAGCTCATTGGTGACCTTGTGGCATTCTAATCGCAGTATGATTAGACTCCACTGGGGCTTTGAACATCTATGGGAGAACATGGCCGGCAGTCAGAGCTCCGGCTCATTGTTCTGTGATAATTGCATTTTACCAAGAAGGCGGCTGACCTCGTCTTTGTCCCCCTGACCCCATGCGTGAGTAATTGGATTACAGAGTGAGGGGAGGGGGTTGGTCAATGGGCATTGGGGTTGCTTGAGACCCTGTGGAGTCGCATTCTGAATGGCAATGTTTGCGGGGGCGTGTTTGCGGCTGCCATGGCCGCCTCCTCCTGGGGGCTTGGTACAGGCCTTCCTGGTGGCTCTTGGTGGAGATACGCACTTTTGCAACCGTGAAGGATGGTGCGAATGGTTAGACCGGCCTCCCTGGGGCAGCCAGTGCTGGGGCCGGGGACGGGAGGGGCAGCCACCCGTGTCCTGGTGACCTAGGTTGCTGTTGGACCCACTTCTCTCTCACACAGTCTGGGACCAGTGTCCAGTGGGGAAGGCAAGGTGAGAACGCGGGCTCCATGTGGCCACTCGCCCAGGCTCCCAGGCTACTTCAACAAAGTCCTTAGATGGGGCTGAGAAGGAGCAAGTGCAGATATGGGCAGTGGTCTTCTCTGGGTGTGAGAGTGCCACATTCTCCCAGTGAGTTCCACTTTTCCTTGAGTGTCAGGAGCAGGGGTGGTGGGAGCGGTGGGGGGTGTATGGGGTAGCTGTGGCCTTGGAAGTCTGGCTGGTCTGTGTGTGTGCTGGTGTGTATATCTGTGTGCTAGTGTGTGTGTCGGTGTGTGTCTGTGTGTTTGTGTGCCAGTGTGTGTATCAGTGTGTGTCTGTATGTCAGTGTCTATCTGTGTATTGTGTGTGTGTGTGTGTGCCAGTGTGTATGTCTGTGTGCTGGTGCGTGTGTGTCTGGTGTGTCTGCAGTGTGTGTTTGTATGCTGGTGTTTGTGTCTGCGTGTCATTGTGTGTGTCTGTGTGCCCTTGTGTATGTCTGCGTATCACTGTGTGTGTCAGTGTGCCCGTGTGTGTGTCTGTGTGCTGGCATGTGTGTCTGGTGTGTGTGAGCTTACTTGTGTGTGTTTCTCCTGGCGTGCAGGCTTGTGTGGGAGGCAGGAGGAACTCTTCCCTTGTATGGGCATGCCAGTCGCCCACACGTTCCTGCCCCTGTCCCCTGCTGGCCGCTTGCTTCAGAGCTGCAGGATGCGATGGCAGAGGGGGTGCAGGTCACAGCCTTGGAAGCATCATGGGAGCAGCCACTGGTGGGTCGCGCGGGGGTCACCTCACTGTGCTGATGTGTGGCCAGAATCTCCTCCGGGCTCTGAGGGGTGGGAAGGAGGCAGCAGGTCTGCCTGTCTGTCTGTCTGTCTGTCTACCTACTCTCTAGCCCTGGGTCATCGTGTGCACCAGGAGGATGCCTGGAGTGTTCTGTGTCCTCTGTCCTTCTGAGGGTCACTAGGGCCTTGGCTGTCCTGCACCCGCAGCCTGGGGAGTGCCAGGACCTCTCTGGGTCTCTGATCATAGAGAAACTAGCACATGTACATCAAGCAGAAGGTGGGGTGAATGCTCTGGCATATACCACCCTGTGCTGGGAGGTTCTAGAAGGTTCTTCTGATGCTCCTTTTAGGCATTTTGAGTGGGAAAAAAGTGTTTCAGGTCTTTTCTTCAAAGCAGCAGTGACAAAACCATACCATGGGCCAAACTGGCCAGCAGTGGGGAGGCAGGTGGATGGGCAGAGGCATGTAGGGGCTGTGTGGAGGGGCCGTCCTCCGTGGGAGGAATCCCCTCCACTGCTGATGCGAACGTCAGCTGGCTCTGCCGCTGTGGAAACAGTATAGAGAAGTCTCGAAAATTGGAAAAAATTGCTGCTCTCGAGCCAAGTGTTTGCAGTCCCTGGCATCTGTCCCAAGAACCCACAAGCACCAATTTGCAAAGGTTCGGTGTGCATGTATGCCTCATTCACTGCAGTCGTGGACAGCACCTAAGTGGGTAAAGAAGGTCTCTGGGTCAGAGAGAGTGGGGAGGTTGTTGTGGCCTGCTCACAGCTAGTTCTGGTTTGAGCCCGAGCATCACATATGGGCCCCCAAGCATTGCTGAGAGTGGCTCCTGAACACAGAACCAGGAATTAGCCCCAAGCACCGCTGGGTGTGACCCCAAAGTCAATGATAGAAAGTAATTGTGGCCTATACACACAGCGTCCTTCTGTACAGCTGTGAGAGAAGGTGAAGTCTGTAGTGGCTGAGTGGACAGGGAAACTGTCTTCTGTCAGCTAGGAAATCCTGCCGTGGACCCCAGCATCAGTGGAACCCGAGGGGTTCATGCCAAGTGGAGAAAACAAGGTTTCATTCCTGTGTGGGTGTTAAGAAACAAACAGGAGAAGAGACTGTGACCACTGGAATCCAGAACTGCGGTTGCTGAGCGGGGGACCGGAAAGGAGGACCCACGAGCTGGGCCTGGGGCCACGGCGGGACTGGGGCTCCATGACTGTACCCCCGAAGCACGACAGCGTCAGCCGCAGTGCCAGGCCCATCCCTACTGTCTGAGCTCAGGAGACAAGGGCAGGCGGCTGAGTTGAGCTCCACATAGCCCGGAACCACGGAGCCCTCCCAAGCACCTGGGAAGGGATTGCCCAATGGAAACAATCAAGTGAATGAGATTTAAAAAAAAAAAAAGGCCAAAAGAGTTAAAACCAAATGGCCCGAGGCACTGTCAGAGAGAGTGTCAGAGAGAAGAGGTTAGGCATCTCTTTTGGTATCTGGCCACACCTACCTTACTCCTGTCTCGGCTCTTCACTCAGGAATCATGTCTTCACTCAGGAGACCCCGAGCCCTGGTGGGCACAGGCAAGGCCAACGCCCCCCTGCTGTCCTGGTGCTCCTGCCCTAGGCATCTCTTTTGAAAGACTGATGCCTCACCAGGCTCGGCTGTAGCGTTTTGCCTGGAATGGCATTTGAAAACAAAAGTAAGACTTTCTTTTCAGTATCCTGGGGGAGAAAGGAATACGGACGAGTCACCTGTTTTCTTGTACTTGAATAGGAATATTCTAGATATTTTTATTAGCAGTAACCAAGTACTCCGAGCATCACTTTCTGGCATTCGTGATGATCAGGAAGCCTCCTTTGCTTCACCTGGAGAAACTTGCACGCAAGCAACTCCCCCATCCTTTCTGTGGGTGAAAAATAGAAAAGCACCTTTGAGAACAGAGATTTGCCTTTTGGTCAGCACCACCAGGGTTCATGCATTGAGGGGGTGGGGT